>CANXYC010532386.1:0-11962 GCA_948193065.1 Aleurites moluccanus | reverse complement strand
CGATTGGGTCCTAACTGACTTCAAATCAACTCTAGACCTAAAAATTAGGTCATATAACATGCATATACATATATTCCATGCATTCACACATAATATAACACATCAATAAGAAAGGAAAAATTATTTCCCTAAAAGGTCCCTTTTAGGGTTTCGGCTAAGGTGTTACAGCATTGCCGCCAGAGGGGGTGGCGGCAGTCGCCGTGCAGTGCAGCTCCCTGCTGCGGCGCTACCCTCCTTCACACCCTGTGCCACAAAGGCATTATGGCGGCACCGCCACCCCCTTATGGCGGCAACAGCTTCTCTTGCTGGCGGCAGCGAAGTTCTGCACTTGTTTTCTTCCGAATCCCACATTAAAAAATGATGGGATTCGACCCCCAAAGCTCCTATTATAAATAGAGAGCCTCCCCCCACCTTCAAAAGACATAAAAACACACAGTGACACATAGAAACACATGGAGACACGCGAAAGCAAGGAGAAAAAAGACAAGAAATCATTTTCGTCACTAGATTTCATCTTTTTTCCTCTTCAAGTGATATTTTCTTCTACTTTAGCTCTCTTTCGATTTAAAAGAGTTGCTATTAGGGGCGTATTGAGCCTCTCAATTGAATCTTTCCTCTAAGCAAGGTCCCTCCATTGATTTGCTTTCTTAAGAGCTAAGAAGGCATCCCGACTCATCGCCTCGAGGCGCCATCCGATCCAAGGTGAAACTTCGCTCCGGAAGAGCACTCCGCCTGCCTGCATCCCTCGACGCTAGGGTAAAGGTACGTTTTCTAACTCATCCTCTTTATTTTGGTAAAGCATTAAAATAAAGAATCAAAACATGATAAATTTGGCATAAAATCAACCCTCCTTCGCTAGAAGGAAGAACTGCGTGGGTTTTGATTCCCATTCGACGGGATACGCAGGCAAGCTGTATGAAAGCTTCAAATCCAAAAAATGACAAAACCACCTCTTTCCTCTTAAATTATTTGCTTAACTTTATTTGATGTATATTATTTGGGGAATGTGTGATCAACCTAGAACCCATATGGGCTAGAGTTGATATCCCCTATTTTTAAGGTATTTGAGATGTAATAATTCACTTTTATTGCTTTCTTTTAATTGCTTTACTTACTTATATTGTCCATCCATTTAATTATTTGTTCATGCATCCTATATGTCATTCCTTTAATTGTTCATGAAAATCATTTTAAATCAAGGTTAAAATTGAAAGCCAAGTTCAATCGAAAACCTAGTCCCCGAATCCTCTTTGGTTTCAAGGACTAGTGCATTTTTCCTTTGAGATAAAATTGGAGTCAAAATGGGTTTTTACCTTAAATTTTCCCAACAAAAATAACTTAAGGTGGCGACTTCAAGACAATCAAAATCATTTTCAAATAAAAGGCGCTAAGCTCGTCTCCTCAGTGAGAAATTGCCCCTTATATGAGCGCTCCGATGCCCTAATGCTCTCTTTTCCTTCTAAGAGGGCGGGCCCGGATGTGGCGGCGCTCGAGCGAGGCCTCACATCATCCTAGGAGGAGGCATACTTAGACCTTGATTATTTTGGATTCTGTCTTTTAGATTCTGTCTTTTCGATTCTGTAATTTAAATTCTTTTTAGACTTCTCTTTCTTTCTTTTTTTTTAATTTTTTTATGCTGAGACTTTGCTTTTATATTCATTCATGTTAGAACCATGGATTAGACATCCACTCTTTAAAATGAATAAAATAAGATGAATTTTTTTTTTGACTTGTGTAATAACTTGATTTTGATAGACGAGACAAGATAAAACATGAATTTTGACTTTTAAATGAAATTGGATTAAATAAAACTGGACTTTGGTTGACGATGACATGAAATCCAATTTAAAACAAGGGCACATTTTTTTGCTTTACTTCTTTTTTTCATGTTTTTTATTATTTTAAAAGCTTTTACTTTTTCTCGACCTGCGTTTTCAGGTTTTCAACTCGACAGGCATGCAAAGGAATCAAATAAAATAATGCAGTCATATGGCACAAAATGATATTTTTATTATAAATTGGACAGTACCATGAATGGGCTACCTATGTATCTCCACAACATAATAGTTACTTTGTTACATTATACCCCTTTCTTATTTAGGAGAATAAGGTCCACGTAGTTTTTGTTCATAAAATGCATCATAAAACAGAAATTACATAAAATATCTCTTTAACTGAGCGAGATTACAAGGATTTGAAAACTCATTCATGTCTAAATCCATAAGTATGGCACCACAGCCGGATAGAATCTTATTGAGCACATATGGGTCAGCCAAATTAGGTTTGAACTTTCCTCTTTGATCGTGAACCATAGCTCTGATTTCTTTCAACACCAAATTTCCTTCTCCAATCCTCTATCAGTTACTCTTTTATTGAAATGTCGAGCAAACCTTTGTTGATACTCCTAAATCCAGTAAATTGCATCCATCCTTTTTTTGTTGATAGCATTCTACTGGTCGTTATATCCTTTAATCCACTCTATTTCACTAAGCTGATTTTCCCACAAAACCTTTGCGGAGTGGATTTGCATTTCAGTTGGATGTACTGCCTCCATCCCATATACTAAACAATAAGGAGTTGCCCCTATTGGCATGAGAATGGAAGTCTGTTATCCCCATAATGAACATGGAATATATTCATGCTAGCTTCTATGATTGGTGATCATTTTCTACAGAAAGATTTTGATGGTTTTGTTTGAAGCTTCGATGTCATGTCCCGATTTCGGAATATGACGGTCCTAAGATGCAGTAGATGCCAGAGGAGATCGACACCCGTAGAACCCATTATCATATTCTATAACTATTTACTATCAAATTATTAACCAATTACTCAATTAATATCCATTATGTACTCTGTCTGTTGTCTATAACTCATTTTACAATTGGTTGTAATCATCATTATCATCATATGCGATATCCATACTCAAATTCATATTATACCATAAAATACATAATTATAGTCTAACTATGCCATTTACACAACCCATGGAGCTACTAAAATATTTACAAGACTACAATGTTAAAATAATTACACTGTCACAAAAAAGCAGGAGAAATCCATAAAGAGATCAATAGAGAGGATTCTACCTCCTATTTTGTACCTAGAAAGGGGAAACAACTGAAAGGAGTGAGTATATAATACTTAGTGAATCTAATATGCATCATCAAAGGAAAGGGCTAGAATGTCAATGAACTGTAGGTAGATAATCAATAAATATTAATATGCACACCGATTACAAAATAATAAATTAGGTTACAAAAGATGGGTACATAATCAATGAACAGGTCAATGAACCTCATATCATGTAAATAAGACAGATGATGTGCCATGAAACTCATATATCATATGTCAATTACATATCAATAAACATAAGACTGATAAGGTCTTATGGCTAGGACAGTTAACCCTTCCCAGCTAGGGTATCCAGTATATAATGTGCACATTGCCGACGGTATTTATCCACTATCCCATCGGTGAGGAAGCTCTGTCAAATCAAATTAGAACCAATATAATCATGGAAACAAGTCAATGATATCAATATATGACAATGGTCTAATCAACAAACAATAGCTCGTGAATAAATCAAACGAGACTGCAAATAAGCAATGGATAAGCAATAAGAGGTAAGTAAACAATAGCAATAGGTTTAGCAATTAACGTTGAGTTGGAACATAGGATGGTCATCAATGATCAAATGGTTGGCACAATTGGCATGCCAATGTCGCTAGCGATAATGCCATTCAAATGGTAGGACTATGAATGAAACAAATGATAAGCCTATTACAAATGAACTAGGCATTACATCAAACATATGGTGTGCATCATTGAATGGACAATTTGGCTAGGTTATGGTGCAATATTGACATTACCTATATAATCAACAATAAGTCCACAATCAAAGCAACTCAATAGGCAATAATTATCCAACAATAAACAACATTTAATGGATCAAATAAGCATGTGAATTAAGAAGGAAACCAATCAAAATACAAAGGGATGAATAGTGCTATAAGGTTTGGCCAACATAGTGATTTCATGGAAGGTTTCCAATCAACATATCATTGCTTAGGACATGTTAAATGATGCATATTAAACTCACCTATCACTTCAAACCACCTTGAAAAATTGATTTGCCACCAAAATCTTCAAAGTAGGAAAAAATCACAACTTTCCAAATCCTTATGTTCTACATCAAACCAATCACAAATTAACCATCCATTAGTCTCCAATTAACATATTATAAGCTTAATTAACATTAACTAACACTAATAGATTCAATTCACACAACTTCAACCTAGGGTTTCCAAATTAGGGAAAATCCATCAAATGCATCAATTGATGCCAATTAACACTAAACTCATTCTAAACAACATCTAACACCTTTAAAATAACCAATAAACCAAATAAATCAACTCATTCCCTAATGATAATGATCCACACGAAATTCCCTTCTAAAAGATTCTTAAAATTCTTTGATTTTCAAAGCAATTCAAGGTTGGAAATGGAAGAATCAAAGGTTGGATTTAAGTTTTCTTAGGTTTTCTTTTGATTTGGCTTGAAAAATTTTGGTGGAAGAAAGGAAATGGTATTCGGCCAAAGGAGAGGAAGAAGAAGAAGAAGAAAATGGCTAAAAATCATCTAAGGCATGCTTATATAGTAAGAAAATGGGCAAATTATATTTTGGTCCTTAAACTTTCTAATAATTGTACTTTGACCCATTTTCTTTTGTAATTTATTATGTTAATTCTGTCAGGAATTAGATTTCAAAGTGCGCATTGAAATGGCTTCTTTTTATTTGTATTTTATTATAAAAATAGTTTCAGAGCCATTCTGAAACTCATACAGTGTGTTTCCCACTATGTCCCTCAAGTTCTACTTATTTACGATTTTACCATTATTCAAATTTTAAGTGTTCCAAAACATTTTTCAATTTTTCCTTTTCACTAAAATTTCACATATATACATATGATTCTTTGCCCCTAGTCTGAATTAGAAATTCATCTGTCAACCAGACTGCTATTTCCCCGGGCAGTGTAATTAATACTGACATTTTCCAAGACAGTATCATAAATGCAATCCAACTGAGGTTCAAAAATTTTCCTTATTTACCTAGGTGTTGTCATTCCAATAACTAGTTATGTTATTATGTTCTTATGGCAATTTTCTAGGGTATTACATTTTACCCCTCTTTAAATAAATTCATCCTCGAATTTAAAATAATTACATACCTCAATGCTGGAACAAAAATGGATACTTGGCATTCATATCCTGCTCGCTCTCCCAGGTACACTTCTCCATTGATTGATTCCTCCAAAACACTTTTACCATTGGTATTTCTTTATTCCGTAACTAACTAACTTGTAGATCAACAATCTCAACTAGCACTTCTTCATATGACAAGTCTTCATTAATACTAATATCTTATACTTTCAATACATGGGATGGGTCAGGCACATACTTCCGTAGCATCGAGATATGAAACATAAGATGAACATGGCTCAAATCAGGTGGAAGAGCCAACCTGCATGCCATATTACCGATCTTCTTAAGTATCTCAAATGGCCCCACACACCTTGGTGACAGTTTCCCTTTCTTCCCAAATCTCATCACACCTTTCATAGGTGAAATTTTAAGGAATACATGATCACCAACTGCAAATTATATATCTTTCCGCTTCGGGTCTGCATAACTCTTCTGTCTGCTGAAAGCGGTCTTCATATGCTCTTTTATAATTGGCACCTTTTCCATTGTCTCCTTTATCAACTCTGGGCCTTCCAACTGTTTCTCCCTTGGTTCCACCCAATATACTGGAGATCAACATTTTCTACCATACAGTGCCACATATGGAGCCATACTAATTGACGAATGATAACTGTTGTTGTAGGAGAATTCAATCAGTGGCAAATACTGATCCCAGTTACCCTTGAAATTCAAAATACATACCCGTAACATATCCTCCAGTGTTTGGATAGTTCTCTCTGACTGTCCATCGGTCTGCGGATGGAAAGTTATACTGAATCGAAGTTGTGTACCCATATCCTCCTGAAACTTCTGCCATAATTGAGAAGTAAATTGTGTAACCCTATTTGATATAATCATCAATGGCACTCTATGAAGTCGTACAATCTTATCCACATACAATTGTGCATACTGAGCTGCTGAATAACTACCCTTCACTTCTTGCAAATGAGTAGATTTAGTCAATCTATTCATAATAACCCATATGGAATCATAACCCTATGTAGTCCTCGGTAAACCAACAACGAAATCCATAGTAATCTGCTCCTATTTTCACTTTGGCAACTCTATCTCTCGAAGCAAACTAGACGGCTTCTTATGCTCAAACTTAACCTGCTGACAAGCTAAGTAAGTAGAAACAAATATAGCCATGTCCCTCTTCATATTAGGCCACCAATAAACATCCTTCAGATCATGGTACATCATTGTAATTCCAGGATGTACACTATATGAAGAATAATAAGCCTCTCTCATAATTTGATCTCGTAGCCCATCAATATCAGATACACATAACCATTTCCCACACTTTAGTACATCATCCTCTACTATAAACTCTGATGCCTTGCCATTCTTTTCAAGACTCGATCCCAATGGGCCATGACGGTCCTAGGGTGCGGGAGATGCCGAGGTGACCGGCACCCATAGAACTCATCAATCACTACAATTAAATCACAATATCACAGCGAAAACATAAATACCCATTATCAATCACATAACAATCTATAATCATACACTCATATAACACTATTCATTCTGTTACTCTGTCATTAATTCTATATCTTTCTGTAAATACCATAATCATATCATTAATTAATCTCCAATATTCCCATACATACATGTTCATACACTAACTATACCGTATAAAACCCATAGAGAAGTTAGGATATGAACATGCAAAATAATATAGTGTTTAAAATAATTACACTGTTAAATTACTGCAGAATCCACAGAGAATCAAAAGATGGGATATCTGCTTCCTACTCTACACCTAAGAGGGTAAACAGTGAAAGGGTGAGTATATATGATACTTAGTGAATCTAATATGCATCATCCATTAAAAATGAGTAATGGAATATCAATAAGTAATAGGCAGATGAAGTAAGTGAATCAATCTGCTCAGAATATCTGTAATACAGAATCAAGTATAGAATATGACTATAAGTAAACAATCACATCAATGGAAATATATCACATGGATAAGATGGAAATGATAGATATAAAGCTAGAAAATGCACAAAAACGCATCAAGCACAAATCACTCATATAAATAAACATAAGATTGTACGAGTTTTATGACTAGGACATCACTTCTTAGTAAAGGGTATCAAACAATACATTATGCATAATGCCGACAATATGTATTCACTACCCTGTCGAGGTGGCAACTCTATCAAATCACCTCGGAATCAATAGAATCAATAAACACATCAATAGACACCATTTCAAAATAATGGCATCAGCAAGTATCAATAGCTCATCATCAATCAATTGAATGAGCAATAGAGTCAATAAGACATCAATAACAATCGATTATACAATGAACAAAGGTCTAGCAACCAATAATGAGAACAAACATAAGTTGGTCATTTAGGCCAAAAAGTTGACGCAATTGGCATGCCATTGACACTGGTGACGTTGGCATTGAAATGGTTGGCCTATGGATTTTGAACTAGGTTTTGGTGCAATATTGACATTTCCCCAAATATCAATAACAATTCACATTGAAAGTAATTCCATAGGCAATATATATACATCAATAGACATCATCAAATGGTTCAAATTGGCATACAAAAGCCATAGGAAAACAAGAACAAAATTTAGGGAACTTTTGCCCTAAAGTGGTTCAAGCACCTTAGGGTTTTCACAAATGGATTCCAATTTTCATTCTAACAATTTAGGCATGACAAATGATGTATATTAAACTCACCTATCACTCTAAATCACCAAGCAAAATTTCTTTGCTACCGAATTTCTCAAAGTACGCAAAATCGACAATTTTCTTCAACCGAATTTCTACAATAATATAACCATCAATTAATCATCAATAAACATCCAATTGACTTATTCTATACTCAATTTACACATCCTAACTCAATTACACAAAATCCATCCATACAACTTAGGTTCAGGGTTTTAAAATTGGGCAAAAATGCTTAATGCATCAATTGATGCAATTAAACCAATTGCCTAATCTAACTAACAACAAATAACCCTAAATAAACCATAAAATCAAACAAAACAACTTTATACCTCAAAAGATTGAAATGGCCAAAATCTCCAAGTTGATTTTCCTTGGAATTTTCTTGATTCCTATGGATGGAATTTGATGGAGGATGGATAATTTGATGTTTAAATCAAGTTTCCAACATTTTCTCTTAACAAAATGAAACAAAAATCAATTGGAAAGGAAGAAGGAAACCCACAGATGAATAATAAGCAAATAGACAAAAAAAAATTCTAAGGCAAGCTTATATACTAAGTCACAAATGGTAAATTTCCTTTTGGTCCTTCAACTTTCCTTAAATTGTGCTTTTGCCACATTTTCCTTCGGTTCTTTATTCTGATAAATCTTTCCGGATTTGTACTTAAAGTGAATATTCAAACATCTTATTTTTATTAATACAATTTAATAAAAATAGTTTCAGAGCCGTTCTGAAAATCAGACTATCAAAATTCCACTATACCCCTAAAGTTCCCTTTATTTATGGTCTTACCATTGCTTACTTTATCAGTGTTCTTAAACATTTTTCTCATCTTTCTTTTTACTATATTTACACATGCATATACATAATCATTTACCCTCTAGCCAAAATCAAAAATTCATCCGTCAACCGTACTGTTATTTTTAGAACAGTGATATCGGTATCGACAATTTTCGAAAAAGTTTATCGTTTTCTCTCTAACCGAGTTTTCAAAATTATCTTTAGTTATTTCGATAATTTCAAACCATATACTAAGAACTGTATTCACAAAAACTTGTCATGCTTTTATAGGGTATTACAATTCGGAAGATCTCCCTTTAGATTCAGTAGATATGGATCTCTATCCTATGCCACCTTAATATCATCAATCAACAGTGGCTTAACCAGAAATTGGGCTATCAAAGCCTGGTCATAATCCTGGGATCCCAAATCCAAGTCTACACCTATATCAGCTAACTCTTTCATCTTACAGATCAAAGGTCTTCTGGAAATTGAGATGTGAGCTAGACTACCCATAGATTTTCGGCTTAGTACATCTGCTACTACATTAGCCTTACCTGGATGGTAAAGGATCTCACAATCATAATCCTTAAGCAGTTCAACCCATCTGCGCTGCCAGAGATTCATATCGTTCTGCTGAAGTATATACTGCAAACTCTTATGATCAGTATATATTTCACATTTAGTACCATACAAATAGTGTCTCCAGATCTTCAGTGCGAACACTACTGCTGCATCTCTAAATCATTTGTTGGATAATTCATCTCATACTTCTTTAACTGGCGAGAAGCATAAGCAATCACTCCTTTTATACTGCATCATAACTCATCCCAATCCAACCCTGAAAGCATCACAATAAACCATGATTTTATCATCCTCTGATGGCAATGCTAACATTAGAGCACTCGTGAGGCAAGACTTCAAAGTCTGAAAACTGATCTCACATTTATATGTCCATAAGAATTTCTCCTGTTTTCGAGTCAACTTAGTCAACGGAGCAGTAATCTTGAAGAAATCCTTTACAAATCGTCTATAGTATCCTTCCATACCAAGGAAACTACGATCTCAGTTACATTGGTAGGCCGAGGCCAATTTGCAATTGTTTCAACCTTCTGACGATCAACCTTGATACCATCTTTACAAACAACATGCCCTAAGAAGCACACTTTAGTTAACCAGAATTGGCATTTAGACAGCTTAGCATACAGTTGATGCTTTCGAAGTGTCTGCAGTGCAATTCTCAGATGTTCTGAATGCTCCTCCTCACTCCTTGAATAGATATGAATATCATCTATAAACACTATAACAAACTTATCCAAGAATGGTTTAAATAGTTTGTTCATCATATCAATAAATGCAACTGGTGCATTAGTCAACCCGAATGGTAATACCAGAAACTTATAATGTCCATATATGGTGCTGAAAGCAGTCTTGGGTACATCCCCCTTCTTAATTCTCAACTGATGATACCCAGATCTTAGATAAATCTTTGAGAAATGACAGGCACCCTACAACTGATCAAACGGATCATCTATCCATGGTAGTGGATATTTGTTCTTAAGAATCACCTTATTCAACTGTCGATAGTCTATACATATCCTCAGAGAGCCATCCTTCTTTTTCACAAATAGCACTAAAGCACCCTATGGAGAACTTCGGTCTGATAAATCCTCTATCTAGTAACTCCTGCAATTGCACCTTTACCTCTTTCAATTCTGCTGGTATGATTCTGTACGGAGGAATAGATATCAGATTAGCGCCTGAATACACCTGAATCTCAAACTCAATATCCCTATCTAGGGGTAGTCCTAGTAAATCATCAGGGACAACATCAGGGAATTCCCAGACCACAGGTATCTGATCAATCCCTGATGGAGTCTTTTGCACATCTACCATATGAGCCAAGAATGCTAAATAACCCTTCCTTATCATCCTTCTAGCCTAGATAGCAGAAAAAAACTAATTCCAGATTCACGCCTATCACCCTACAATTCAAACTCTGGTTGCCCCTCAGGTTGGAATTTAACCCTCTTCTCATAGCAATCAATAACTACACAATGTGTCGTTAGCCAATCCATACCAAGTATCACATTAAACGCTAACACAGACAATTCTAACAAATCAGCATGCAAATTATTATCATCAATCTCAACCATACAATCCGGATAAAAATAATTCACTTATATACTCTCCCTCATTAGTATGTGTGAACACTCATTTTTTACACCCATCGGACTCATGCCAAGCCGAACGGTACAAGCCGGAACAAAGCCATTCCCTAAACGGACTCAAAAAGCATCAGAATGGGTCCGAGCCTTTGCTGCCACCATGAAGGGGAGGCATTTGTCACAGCCCAACTTAGGAGCCATGATGGTCCTAGGGTACGGGTGATGCTCATGCTACCAATACCTTGAAGAACCCATCAATAAAACTATATGGCATGCATACACAAATAAGCTTAATATAGCTTAAACAATACAAGCAAAATCGGGCAGCATCTCCTCTATTTAAGGAGCATGCCCTGCTGCTAAAAACATAATTTATACACTTCTATAATCAATCTCAACCCACTCAAATAAACAGATCCCTCTAGATCTCCACAATTTCTCAAACTCATCAATAATTCAATATTTAGCACAATCTCAAATATGAACAACTATATATAAATAATTACTTATACTCCAAGCCAAACACTTTATATACAAACTCAATGCAACAAATATATACAATAATTACATGCCAACTAAAATAGTGCCATGGAACCTTAACTACATACTTTATTTACAATACTTTGAAATTATGAGATTACATTTAAATTCTAAACTTCCAAGGTGAAGAAGAATGCCAATGGAACACGCGCCTTTCCGCTAACCTGAAAAATCAACCACTAAAGGGGGTGAGTATAAAAATATACTCAGTGAATCCAGAATGCAGAATAAATGCTGAAATATCAAGATACAAAAAATGCCATACTTGGCCCGTAGGTTCAATAACTGTACAATAGAATAAATAGCAGAACTATATATCAATAACTTGGAAATAATATGGATAACAAATAAGCCAAACCACATATGATATTACAGGATAATACTGTATTTCATTTCAATAACTTTACTCATCAACTTTACTCTTTATAAGCACTTTATCTCCAGTGCAACTCATAATAAACGCAAAGGGGATCAGCCTTTACGACTAAGGAATATTACATGCCCTCCCTAGCATGGACCAATTTATGTTTACTA
>CANXYC010532320.1:0-10075 GCA_948193065.1 Aleurites moluccanus | reverse complement strand
TACATTTGCCACACCAAATCCAAAACCAAAGCTAGTAATCCTATACATTGTGCTTATGATAGCAAATTTGAAACCTATTGATCTAACCATCCATTTCTTCATCATTTGATCTAATGGTTAGATTTAATCAAGCCTAAATTAATGTTATAAGGTTGGATACATAATATAATTCCATATCTCAAAGGAAAAGACCATAATGCTATTAGTTTAACCGAAGTACCTCAAGCACTTCAATTGAGCAGCTTATCCGACACAATTTTCAATCAAGTTTATTTCTCCATCAAATCTTCAAATAAATTAAATAACATCATTTTCAAGTCATAATTTTCTTTTCTACCTTCAAATATCATGTTAATTCCATAAAAACTCGAAGGGGTGCGAAATGTCCATTTTAACCCCAGTTCACAAAATTTTAAGTTTTTCCTGATTTCTTCCTAACAGCCTTTGATGCACATTTACATGTGTAAAACTGTTTAAAACATGCATATTCATTGAATTCAAACATAAACATGCATAGTACATATCATATAAACACATAAGGAACCCCCTTAGGTTTGCCATTTAAAACTTAATTTCTAAGCCATTCAACTGGGGTGTTACATATTATAGATTTCTACTAAATTTCATCTCAATTCTAAATGAGACATAAAAAATTTAGTTTCAACTAAGTTTTGATTCAATTTTGACTAAAGTACTAATACGCATTCAGATAGATTTTGAGTAGAAATTAAATCAAAATTTAGTTGAAACTTAGTATAATATGATTTAATCGAAATTGAATATTAATCGAAAGTTATATGTTGCTTATATTGATTGCATGTTGTTGGTAAAACTTCTGAAACTAAGAAAGGAGAATCTATTGAGTTAATTGTGAAGATAAAAGTGTATTCTCACTATAAAAGAGTAGTAAAAATTAGGAATTTGCTAAACCCTACACAAGTTCTAATATGTCAGTCTCATACTTATACACGTTTGCTTTTTGATGTGCCAATGGATATGGTGATGCATTTATAGATGATGCATCATATTTTGTTAAAGGAAATTGAGACCACAAAAGCTGAAAAATTAATTGATTCAACAGCAATGTGATTCAATATTGGTGAGACAAGGGTTAAGTTTGGCTTGATGGAGTTCACTGACACGGTTGTGATCCTAGTTAATATAAATAATAATCACTAGGTTGTCATACAATTATTCCTTAAGGAACATATTATTATGTATTACAACTCATTTAAAACCATTAAGGTGGATAGAATTGTTAATCGAGTAAGATGGATGTTGTCACTTCTTTACGATGCCTGCAATTTGTATAAGCTAAAAAGAATAAAGAAGCCTAGACCACCTTGGCAAATATTTGAAGTTCATTGCAACCAATAAATTGGGTAAGAGCCCTTTCATTTCATAAATTATTGATATTAAATACCATAAACAATTGTATAATTGTTTGCAATAAATGTTTCAATGGTGATAATTGTGGAGTGTTCGTCATTAAGTGGATACAGTGCATAGTTGAGTCTAAGGACTTAAATGTAATTAAATAAGAAAACATGCAAGAATACCAGAAACAATTTGTTGTAGAGGCATTTCGATGGGCCAAGGAAACTCTGTCAAAAAATACATTTATTAAGAGTTGATGAAAATACAAGCAGAATTAGAGAAAAACAAACAAATTAAATTAGACGAATTATCATAACTTGTAACTACTAACTACTGTAAATATTTGGATTATGTAAATATGTAACTATTCTAATCACATTTTTTATTTTGTAAATATAATTGTTGTATATGACAATCCTTTTACATATAATTGAGTATAAATCAATGCAAATTTAGTCAAAATTAAGTAGAGATTAAGTATAAATAAGTACAAATTAGTTGAAATACAATATAACAACAATTCAGTCGAAATTGACAATAAATTTGGTTGAAATTAAGTCAAATTATGTCTAAATGAGTACAAATTAGTCGGAACACAGTATAACTACAAATTTAATCAAAATTAAGTAAAAATGAGTACAAATTAGCTGAAATAGAGTTTATGTACAAATTAAGTCAAATTAACTACAAATTTAGTCGAAATTAAGTTAAATTAAGTCCAAATTAGTAAAAATTAGTCAAAACATAGTATAACTACAAATTTAGTCTAAATTAAATACCAATGAGTCAAAATTAGTCAAAATGGGTACAATTTAGTATAATACAATATAAAAATAAATTTGAATGAACATTAAATAGAAATTGAGTCTAAATGAGTTCAATTTAGTCGAAATACAGTATATCAAGTTTAATGACTCAAATTCTAATACAAATGAATTTCACGAGCCTGCATTACTAATGTAACACCCAGTATTTAGAATGTTTAGAATAGATGTGTTCGCTTATGAGTGTTTAATGAATGTTAGCATATATATGCATATATATGTGCATGATATATATATATATATATATATGTGTGTGTGTGTGTGTGTGTGTGTGTGTGATAGATAATCTAGTATTGCCATATTGTGTATAGATTACTCTTAGAATAGGTAGATGTCAAAAGATGATTGAATTTTAGGTGATAGGCATGATTAAATATAGGTTTGTTGAGTTTGGATAACTTAGAATGGAGAAGTCCGAGAGATTCTCACCAACAAACCTTTCACATACGTGAGGTATGTCTTTATGGGGGTGAAGCATACTTCACGGGTGTGAGATATCATTCACCACTATGATAAAATTTTATGTGTAAATTTGCCAGATCATTAGATTTGCCTTCACGGGCATGAAACGTCTCTTCACGGTCGTGAAAATGTTTCGGACCTAAATGTAAACAGTGACCTTCACGACTATGAAGTCTCTCTTCACGAGCATGAAGACACAGGTCTATAAATACTCGACCCCATATCTTCATTTTTCAGATTTCAATTATTTCGGCCCTTTCTCTCTATACTTCATAAATACTATTCAATCACCCTTAAAACTCAATAAATTCTCTCTTCTAAATATTATCTCAACTCCATTGACACAATAAACAAGAATCAAACATCCAAGAAGCACTAAGACTTTAATTTCTCAAGGATTCTCCATTTCAAGGTATTTGTTTCAAATTCAAAACTAAGTTCAAGATAAGTTAATACATGGTTAGAATAGATGAATATAAGTTAAGTATAGATGTTTAAAAGCATCAATTGGCATTTATTATGGATTATAAGAAAGAATAATGGATTTAGGGTTTTGGATGAATAGTAGTTATTCATTCCAATCTTCTACATTTCTCTAATAAGTGATTAAATTCATGTTAGAAAATATGTTAGGATTCTAAAAGATAATTAGAATCATAAAAACTTATCATATATGAGCATTGTTGGGTAAAACCCTAATTTTGAGTATTGGGGATTTGATATAGGAGAGGAGAACTCAAAAAAATAGAGAAGATTATTATATACACAAGTAATTGAGGGATTTATAAAGATAATTTGCTTTGAGGTAAGTATAAATATTGCACATGCATATTTTTCTTTAAAAGTGATTATTAAATCCTTCCCATTATATATGTATTTAAATCCTTATGTTATAAAGTATTGTACTGTTAGCCCATTCAATGAATTTCCCATGATGTCCTTAAATTAATTATAACTTGTTCTATGAAATCACCTTAATTAATGTGAATGACTTGGTCATCCTTCCTTGGACCAAGCTCATATGAAACCTAGTTGCTAATTTGAATGAATTCATGTTTATATATTGATGGTCTTGAGACCAATATGATTCTTTGAGAAATCCAAGTTATATGACCTTATGATATGCATATATATAGAACGCTCTTCCCAATAAGAGTAAACTCATTAGTCCATTGTGCACTTTGGGAGCTCAGCTGATAAGGTTTTTATCAGTGTTCCACCTAGAGGGGGCCATGAGCACAAGGCATATGCTCGGCCTAGCATATGTGATATGATAAGGTAGCAAGGCTACCGATGCTTTATGATTATGACAGTTCTATCTTATGATTTGTTTAATAATGTCATTCAGTTGTGAGCACTTACATTCTTTACAAGTATAAACCTATGATACTTTCATACCTAAGTTTCATGGCTTAACCTACGCATTGCATGTTTATGACTTATTGAGTTGAAGGCTCACTCATCGTTTATAGATTTCAGGTGATAGTGTAGCTCGAGAGGGAGCTAATACAGGAGACAGTGCTTTTTGATCATTTCCCCTAAGAAAATTCTATGTAATTCTTTGATAATCCATTATTTTGTATTAATGTAATTATATATGTATGAGTAGTATACTCTAGAGCTCCGTAGTTAGATGTTGAGGATGATACTATTTTAATGTCTAGATTGACATTATGGGTTGTCCCTTGTTCCTTATTAATGTAGGATATATCTTTTGATTGGTAAGGAACAAGATGAAATCATATGGTGATGCAACCAAATGCATGAAAGATGATTATATGATTCATAGAATTGACTATGTTTGATGATGACTATGTATGATATAAATCTATGATGTGTATGGGGTACAGGTTATAGGTGTTCTATGGATTTATGGTGGCCTTAAGCCTACCCTTGCCCTAGGACCATCAACCACTGGAGTTAGGGTATGACAACTAATCAGGTAGTATTAAAGAGATGCAAAGATATTGAATTTTTGCATGTCCAACTATTGTGTCCCTGTTGTAAACAGTGTGAGCATGTCCTTATAATTGCATCATCTTTGGCAAACAATATCCTTTTTTTTTATGTCTACCTAACTGCCTCCTATTTATTAGGGAAAAAATATTGAACTTGCTTCCATTTCGGATAAATCCCAGTCATCTTGATTCCCAATAGGTAATATAACTCATGCATAAGCATTTCCCCATATTTCATTAGTGTAATAAAAATGGTATAATGATTCTATCCGGACTTCGAAATATCTTGCATCTGTGATTGTATGACAATATAGATATTGATGGAAATCAAACTCTCCGTAAGTACATCTCAATCTGTTTAGATCAATAACTACCTCCTTAATTTCTCTACCTCTCACTTTAAAAGTGTCGTTATTAGTTTGTTTGATGGTAAAAGTCTGTGACTCTGTGTCAAGCGAAAACTTCTTTCTGCACCTCTAGAGTCAAATAATGTGGGTTATCCTTAGATTTCTCATGGTGCTCGTAATGCTATCTTTGTAATATATTCTTCACATGATCTAGGAATGTTGTTATAGGAAGCTCTTATACATCCAACAACAATGCATTCATGCTTTATATAATATTTGTTGTCATTATGTTATACCTCTAAATATCTTGGAAAGCTCATGCCCACCTTGGAATATCGATCACCTCAAAATATTGGCCAATAGCAGGTGATTGAGTAACAAGGTTATCCCAATAGTGATTGAACTGAGATACACCATATGCTTTTGCCACAAGAAAAAATAATTTGGGTACTTTATCATGCTTAAATTTTACTTTGATGTTCAGCGACAAATGAAAGATGCATGTATAATGATATAAATTGAGATACACCATTGCTACAGCTTTCTTTATGCTACGGTGTCTATCTGAGACAAAAATTGGATTTACAATATCATTTAGGGCATTTTTAACTTCAAAAGAAACCACTCCCATGATTTATTAGTCTCTACATCACCAACACCAATGGCTATTGGATAAATTTGTCCATTACCATCCAAGCCATTTGTAATGAACATCACTCCCAAATATTTTCCTTTCAAGAAAGTTGCATCAACAGCAATCATTTGACTAATACATGTTCGAAAACTGTCAATAGAAGCGCTCATTGCCATAAAAAAAATACTTAAAATGGTTATCAGAATCTAGTTCCTCCTATAGTCCTACCATCAGTTGTACCTTAAGTAGAGGAGGTATCATTCAAGAGGTTTTTTGTGCTAAAGCCCTCAGAGTACAGAGGGGAGGTGGATCCTACTGATTTCCTTAAAGGTCCATTTGGAGACAAGGAATTAGAATTAGAATTGAGAATTTCAATTCTAATTCTAATTCTCTAGAATTAGAATTCTGTTGAAATTGTAATTCTAACGTTTGTTTCACATAAAAAATTGAAATTCAAATTGAAATTAAATAAACAAAATTGGTGACGATGAAAGTGGCAATGGAGTTGGAAGTGGTGGTGGACTACCGGCGGTGGAGGTGAGGATGGTGGTAGATCGCCGATGATGACGGTCCGGCGAGTCATCATCACCGGAGGTGATGGACTACCGTCGTCGAAGATGGTGGACCACTGTCGCTGGTGATAGGGCTAGAGGTAGGGGTGAAGGTGGTTGGTCGGGGTTATATAATGACTCTAGAATTATTTTTATAAATATCAATTAAAATAAGCCTATACACTCCCCACTCTGATATCTAAATCCTGACAAAATTGTCAGAATAAATTACAGAAGATTTAAGGACCAAAGTATAAAAGATGAGAGATTGGGGATTTAGTTGTAATTTGCCATTTGAGTTTGTCTTTATGTGGCCTTCACCATTTTTGGCCATCTCATTTCTTTCTTCTTCCTTATTTTACCAAAGCCATATTTGGCCATTTCTCATCTTCTATTTCTTCATTTCCTTATAGTTTTCTTTAGGAATTTGATAGAAAAGTGGTAATTCAAGGTAGCTTTCTTCATTTCTTCCATTAATTTGAAGATTGGAGCTAAGGATTTAGAGGAAATTCTTCATGAAGATTTTGGCCATTTTGAGTGTATGAGGCAAGGAATGATTTTGTTTGATTTGATTAATGATTTAGTGTTTATTTAGGTTCAATTGAATGGGTATAATATTTAATTACATTAGTTTATCCTAATTTAATAGAATTTCCAATTTGAATGCTTGAAATTGAAGTTTTAAAGGATGGATTGTTGAATTGGTGTTAGAAATTGTTAATTGATGTTAGAAATGATTAATTGAAAGTGTTTAGGTAACTAATTGATAGTTAATTTGATGTAGAATTGGAGATTGTGCAAGTTCAGTTTTCAAAGTGAGCAATTTAGGCAAATTTGGTGGAATTGGTTAAATTCGAGTGTGAATTGGCTAATTGGATCATTAGGTGAGTTTACATTGCATCAAATTACTTGTATAATTGATTGAATTGTGAATTGTAACATTGTCCCAAAACCCCACTTGTGGCCGAACCCAAATTGCCCTAAAATGCCTTTGTTTTTGTTTTGTTTTTACTTGATTTTCCTTGCCATTTTGATTCTAATTTAGTATTGTTTAATCTTGTTTCTTGATACCCTTGCTTTGTTGGACAATGTGGTTTGTTGTTACATTGAATGGGTAAGCCAAAGTTGCACCAAAACCTAGCCTATTGACTTGCCAATGTATGCCCACCAAGTGTTCGATGAAATGCCTAGTTCATTTGCCATTGGCCTATTGGTTTGCATGCCATAGGCCTACCAATTGAATGTCATTGTCACCAGCAACGTTGGCATGCCAATTGACCTACCAATTTCTGCCACCGAAACAATTTTTGTTTCATACCATTATTGTTTACCATAACATATATCCTTGCTTAATTATTGTACTTCATTATACCATTGATCCATATTCTATGTAATTTGATTGATATTGATCATATTGACAGTGATAGTACCATTGTTACAAAATGGTATCTATTGATATGTTATTTCCTTCTATTGACCTAAATGTACTTTGACAGAGCTGCCTCACTGACATGGTAGTGGTTACTACTATCAACAATATACACATTCATATTGATGTCCTAGCTGGGAAGGGTTTATGGTTCCAGCCATAGGACCTAATCAATCTTATGTTTATATGATATGTGATCAACTATCTGGGAAGGGTTTATGGTTCCAGCCATAGGACCTGATCAATCTTATGTTTATGTGATATGTGATCGACTATGTGATTACCAATGGTCTACGAGTTCATTGCCCTTTTATCTGTCTCGCCATATTGATTCCCTGATTGGACATGACCATTGTTTTTCCTACTATTCATCGATACTGAATCTGTCATTTATATGATTTACCCTGTATTACTATTTCTTATCCTATATAAACCATTATTGGAGCTTATTTCATGGTGATGCATGTAAATTCACTGAGTATCATATATACTCATTCTTTATTTGTTTAACCATTTTAGGAAATGAGTAGGTTGCAAAATCCCGACATCTGTCTTCCATGGATTTCTGCTACAGTCTATCCTGTATAGTTCTTGATTACTGTATTTATATTTGAGATTTCCTTATCTAGCTACTCCATGGGTATGTATGGGTTAGTTAGGAGATGAATATTGTGAATGATATATTGATAAGTATAATATGAGTTATATGATGGTTTTATGATGTGATATGTGAATGTTAAGCCAACTGCAGAATGCTTGATAGAATAACAGAATTGCATAATGGATGGTAATTAATTAAAATGAATAATTACTTGAGATTTATAGACCGTGCATATGGTACTGGGTTCTACGGGTGCCAGTCGCCATTGGCATTTCCCGTGCCCTAAGACCGTCACGACTCCGGAAACTAGGTCGTGACACTTTGGGAGCCCAGCTGATAGGTTTTTTTTCAGCACTCCACCTAAAGGGGGCCATGTGCTTTAAACATATGCTCAACCTAACATATGTGACATGACAAGGTAGCAAAGCTACCGATGCATTATGATTATGACAGTTCTATCTTATGATTTGTTTGATAGTGTCATTCAGTTGTGTGCACTTACGTTCTTTGCAAGTATAACCCTATGATACTTTCATACCTAAGTTTGTTCGCTTAACCTATGCATTGCATGTTTATGACTTACTGAGTTGAAGGCTCACTCCTCTTCTATGGATTTCAGGTGATAGTGTAGCTCAAGAGGGAGCTAATATAGAAGACAGAGCTTCTTGATCCTTTCTTCCGAGAAGATTTTATGCAATTCTTTGATAATCCATTATTTTGTATTAATGTAATTATATATGTATGAGGAGTATACTCTAGAACTTCGTAGTTAGATGTTGTGGATGATATTATATTGATGTCTAGATTGACATTGTGGGTTGTCCCTTGTTCCTTATTGATGTGGAATGTATCTTTTGATCGGTAAGGAACAAGAGGAAATCATATGGTGATACAACCAAATGCATGAATGATGTCACATCCCGATTTCGGAACGTGACGGTCCTAGGTTGCGGCAGATGCCAGAGGTGACCGGCACCCGTAAAACCTAGTATCACATGCAATTACTAATTATCATCAATTTATTAATCAATTACTTAATTACTATTAATTCTGCCATTCTATAATTTGTCTGTTAATTATACTGCAATTGGTTGTAGCATTCATCATATCATGACATATCATTAATTAAATTCCATTATAAGCCATACATATATGTTAATAAACTAACTATACCATATACAACCCATGGAGCAGTTAGGATATGAACATACAAAATACAATGTTTAAAAATACTTACACTGCTATAAATACTACAAGAATCCACAGAGAGTCAAAAAGCTGGGATTTATGCCTCCTACTTTATATCTGAAAATGGGAAACAATGAAAGGGGTAAGTATATAAGATACTCAGTGAACAATCTAACATGCATCAATCAACAAATATGTACTGGAATATCAATAAAAGATAGGCAGATGAAATAAAAATATCAATCTGCTCAAGGATAACAGGATACAAAATAAGTACAGAAAATGACTGTAAAGTCAATAATCAAATCAATGGAAAGCATATCACATGGATAAGACAGATGTAAGGCCATGAAATGCATATAACATGTATCACCATGTATCAGTGAATATAAGATTGATCAGGTATTATGGCTAGGACTGTTAACCCTTCCCAGCTAAGGTATCATTATATAATGTGCACATTACCAACAGTATATACCCACTACCCTGTCGGAGCGGCAGTGTAACACCTCAGTTTAGCCTGAACCAAATCTATATAGAGATCTTCGGGGGGAGATTTTTATTTTTTTTTTATATTGTTATGTTAATATATATTTATGCATGAAATTGGTATTTATGCATGTTATTTGAATTAGTTCTAGGCATAGAAATGGTTTAGAGGCTGCTAGGACTTAATCGGCAAATTTTGAGTTTTTGGTGAACTG
>CANXYC010532319.1:0-39760 GCA_948193065.1 Aleurites moluccanus | reverse complement strand
GAATGGATATCAAACAAAATGTTCATACTTACCTCTTGCTCAATTTCCTTAAATTTCTCCTTAGCAAACTGTCTGCTTAATTTCCTTAATCAAATTCTGAATTCTCCTCCTAAGAAAAATCCCAAGACACAAAATTAGGGTTCTCCAAATTAATGATATTCACCATGATTTTCCTAGTAATAAATTATCTTAAAATCTCTATTCTTATTTCCCAACAATATCCCCTTAATTCTCTTAAAGAAAAACTGCATTAAATTCCACATTAAATTCGAAGTTACTGTTCACAGCAGTTTAAAACCTCTAAAATTCTCCCACATTAATTGCCATTAATTGCTGCAAATTACTAACAATAAATTCCATATACCCAAAATTAGTTATCCTAACCCATTGACTTAATTAAATCCAAAAAAAATGATTTAGGAAGAAAATTTACCTTATTTCCTTCAAACTTAGTTTTCTGCAACTCTGCTCAAATTGATGATTCTGTCTTAATAATAGACTAATCTAGAAGTATATTGCATAAATCTAAGCCTTAATGCCTTAGAACAAAATATGAAACAAATTGGAGAAAAGACTGAAATTTGCTAAAGAAGGAAAGAAGAAAAATCGTGAAGATCGCTGGCTGGGTTACTGGGGTTAAATAGACCTCTGCCCAGAAACACGCTGCCCAGCTCGCCAGACTGCCTCGGCAAAGCTCCCTCGCCTGACTGCTTCGGCAAAGCTCCTTCGTCTGACTGCTTCGGCAAAGCTCCCTCGCTTGACTGCTTCGGCAAAGCTCCCTCGCCTAGCCAGCTCGCCAATCTTGATCTGACATCGCTGCCTCGCACATTCCACCTCGTATAAGCTAATTCGCGCATGCTGCCTTGCCAAACTCTCCTCATGACTCATCCTCGTATAAGCCACCTCGGCAATGCTCCTTCGCTTCTCCGTGAACTGCCACCTCGCACATTTCTCTTCGCACAACGCTTCCTTGCACAATGCTTCCTCGCTAACTTTTCTTCGCCATAGCTTCTCGCCAAAGCTCTTCGCCAGAAGCTTCTCGCCAAAGCTCTTCGCCAAAATGCCGCCTCGCATTGCCAGTCCGCGAAAATACCTTCTCGCATAATGCTGGCTCTCCATAACCAAATACTTCTAAGTTAAACTCTTGTCTGAACATCCCACAATAAGCCAGCTTGCAAATGAGCTACACTAATCCAAACTCATCGATTCTTCTTGCCACTTAAAATTAACAGACAGAAGCACAACATATCCAAATTTCATATCAAACTAATCAACATACAGACAGTGGTGACTCTCCAAAAGTCATCCAGACTCCTGCATCAAAATCCAACCGAATAGCCCTAATACAAAACACTCTCCACTGAGGTATACTTATCCAAAAATTCTGAAATTTTGCAGACATCATCTCAATATACCCAGAAACATGTTTCATGTTTACAATTTCAACAAATTCTACCTCAGTTATTCCCAGAAATTCCAAACATGTACTGCATCCTTGCAAGAATTCTCATCCAGACCAGCCTTACTCGAATAGACATAACTCATCACATACTCAGAATTTTACCAAACCATTCTACAGAATTATAGCTAATACATAAATTAACAACTTTCATATTTTACACTTTACCCAATTATGTCTTTAAGATCAAGTAATGGTCAACACTGAATTCTGCTGCAGTTCAAAACAAAAGTTTCTGAAATTTTCAAACTTCTCATTTAAACTTTAAAATTCTCCAAACATATAAAATCAACAAATACACTTCAAAAAATGGCAGATATTACAGAATGAGTCAAAAGTGTAAACATGAGAAATATTCCTTTATGTATTATGTTGTTGGCTGTAAAGTTTCAGGGGAATTGGATAAGTATAACTCAGTTGAAAGTGGAATTAATCATACCTATTCATATGATTTTGGGTAGTAAAGTCAGGGTGAATTTTAGAAATTCACCATAGTTTGTGTGGATATCCTTTTGATTTGAATTTTAGATATGTTGGACCTCTGAGTGTCTATTTTAAATGACAAAAAGAATCAGGGAGTTTGGATATTTGTAGCTTATTTGCGAGCTAGTTTAATAGGAGTTGTCGAGGAAGGGTTCCAGCTCAACAAAATCTGGCATTTGCGAGCCGGCAATGCGAAGTGCAATTGCGAGCCAACAATTGGTGAAGTAGGATTGCCGAGGTGGTAATTAGCAAAGAAAATAATTGGCGAAGTAGGATTGCCGAGGAGGCAATTGGCGAAGTGGGATTGTCGAGGTGGCAATTGGCGAAGTGGGATTGCCGAGGCTGCAATTGGTGAAGTGGGATTGCTGAGGTGGCAATTGGAGAAGATGAGAATTGGAAAAGTGAGATTGCCAAGGCGGAAATTGGCGAAGTGGGATTGCCGAGGCGGCAATTGGCTAAATCGATTGCTGAGGTGGCAATTGGCGAAGTGGAATTGGCGAAAAGGCATTGCCGAGGTGGCATATGCGAGGTGGAAATAGGCGATGAGAGATTGGCGAGGTGGCATATGTGAAGTGGATATGCGAAGTGGGATTGGCGAAGTGGCATTACTGGAGCGGATTGGAGAGGCGAGTTGGCGAAGCAGAAATTGAGAGGCAGTAGCCTATTTAACCAGATACCCAGTAGCTTTTCTTTCACGATTTTCTTCTTCTTATTTTCTTCGTTCTTCTTCTTTTCTTCTCAAATTTATTCCATTTATTTTTAATGCATTAATACTCAGAATTAATGCATTAAATCACTAAATTATCACAATCTAAGGTATCGACCTTTATTTTCAAAGCAGATTTTCAAGGAATCAATTTTTGGAGAAATAAGGTAATTTCTCTTCAAATGTTATTCTCTCTTTAGATTAATAAATTCTGGTAGTTGGTATAGTTAATTATGGGTATATAGGACTTATTACAAGCATTTAAGACTATTAATTATAATTAATGTGGGAGATACCAGAATTTATAGATTTTCATGAATAGTGATGTGAACAGTAAATTCGTAATTAATTTCAGATTTTCTTTAAGAGATGAATTAGATGTTGGAAATCAAAAAATAGAAACTATAAGATGGTTAAATTATAAGGAATCATATTATGTATTATTGATTAAGGAAAACCCTAATTTTGAATATTTGGGAAAATTTTCATAGGAGAAGAGAACTCAAGGTATTAGAGGAGATTATTGATTGAGCAAGCTATTGAGGGAAATACAAGGATAAACTTGTTTAGAGATAAGTATAAACATTGCATATACATATTGCTTCTTTGAAATTGAATGATTCAACCTATTCTAATATTTTGCTTATATAATCCTCATGTTTCAAAATAATACATTATGCACCTATTAATTGAAATCCCTACACCTATTAATTGAAATCCCTATGATGTTCTCAAATAAATAATGATTTATTCCATATGATTACCTTATTTGTTGAAAATGACTTGGTCATTCTTCCTTAGACCAAGTTCATATGAAACCTATTTGTTAACTTGAATAAATTCATGTTATATGTTGATGGTCTTGCGACCAATATGATTCTTGTGGAATTCAAATTTATATGACCCATGATATGTTTATGTATAGAACGCTTTTCCCAATGAGAGTAAATTCATTGGTCCATTGTGCACTTTGGGAACCTAGCTAGTAGGATTTTTATCAGTGTTCCACCTAGAGGGGACCATGAGCTCTAGGCGTATGCCCGACTAAGCATATGTTTGTGATAAGGTAGCAAGGCTACTAATGCACCCTGTTGTGATAAGGTAGCAAGTCTATTGATGCACCCTGTAGTTCTATCATATGATTTGATAGTGTTGTTCGATTGTGAGTACTTATATTCTTGTAAGATTAACCTTATGATATTTCCATATTCATAGTCTTTAACTTGATCTATATCATGATTGTTTATATCTTACTGAGTTGAAGGCTCATTCCTCTTCTGTGGATTTCAGGTAGTAGTGTAGCTCGAGGGGGAGCTAATATAGAAGACAGAGTTTCTTGATTCATTCCTCCAAGAAGACTCTATGTAATTCTTTTGATATATATATATATATATATATATGTATGTATGTATGTTCAATGGTTTGTATTATGGTATTGTATGTATGAGAAGTATACTCTAAAGCTTCGTAGTTAGGTGCTGAGGATGATACTATTTTGATGTCTAAATTGTTATGATCGGGCTACCCTTGTTCCTTAGTAATATGGGAAGTATCTTTTGATCGGTAAGGAACAAGAGGAAATTCCATAATGATAAACATATATATGTATGAATGGTGATTACATGAATCTTAGAAATGAATATTTTAATGTCAACCATATATGATGTGGATATGTAATGTGTATAAGATCCAGGATATGAGTGTTCTGCGGGTTTATGGTGGCCTTAAGCCTACCCTTGCCCTAGGACCGTTGCACCACTGGAGTTGGGGTGTGACACAATAATAGCCATAGAATAAATTAATCAATCCAGTCCAATCAATAAGGATTCAATCAAATGAAATGAGATAAGAATATCAAGCATGACAGATAATGGGCATATCCAATCTAATCAAGTATAATAGGGCTACAGTTTGGTAGCCAATCCAATCCAATGTATAATACATAAGGTTTATCAGACCTTATGGCTAGGATATTACCCCTTTTTATCAAGGATAACTAGGATATTAACCCCTTCCTAGCAAGGGTCTCAATGAGGGTATAATACATTGCACACAATGTCGATGGTATTTATCCTACCACCCCATTTGAAGGTAGCTCTATTAAGTAAGGCATAATACAATCAAGGAATAACAAATATGATAGCCAATAATCAATGAATCATAAAGGAATCCAAATCCATCAATCAATCAATCTATAAGTCAATGTGGAATCAATAATAAAGAAATGAATCAAAGATCAAGCAATGTAATAGTTTAATAATGTAGGAAGAATGTGACAACTATAATTTAATGCAATACTAAAGTGATAGGAATGCCTTAGTGGCAAGTCCACATAGGCATAATAGGTGTCAATATCGCTAGTGAAATTGTCACTCATTAGTGGCGGCGGGTTAAAGCCATTAGGTAACAATGTTAGAAAGTACTTTTAGGCATTTTACCAAATACTTGGCAAGCACAATTTTAAGGTCAAATTAATAGGATTTCTAAGTATATTCAAAATAGCACAAATTTCTCAATTCAAGCTCATAATGCAAAGAATACAATGGGCAATTGAATTCAATCAACAAGTAAGTGAAACAAGTGAAAAATGAGCTTGAAAAATAAAAAATACACAAGGTATACCAATAGCATATGATTCGGCCAAAAAAGAAGTAACAAGGGAGAGATTTGTATAATTTCAAACAAGTATATTTTCATGCATAATAACATAATTATAACTCACCTACGCCTTTGGTTGGATCAAAATACTCTTAGAACATACAATTCTTCACATAAGACATATATCCCCTTCTTTGATATCTTCTTCACCAACTCTACTTTTCTTTGATTCTAATTAATAAAAAATGCATATTTTAGACTCATTTTGATGTAAGATTGCATAATACAAGCTTATTTAGAATTAAACTCAACTCTTTGAATTTTTGAACTTTGACATAAACCCTAGTTTTATGATTTTTCTACCTATAATCATATTTATACTTCTATTTTCATATATGCTCATATATAATTATCATACATGTTATTTTTAATAGAAAGGAAAAAAAGAAAAAAGTCATTTATATCAATTTCCTTCAAAATCCTAATTTTGTCCCTTTTGATGATTTGGAAACGTCTTTAAGTTTTTAGTGAACTTATTGGTATTTATAATGTGTTTAGAGGTTGATTTAGATGGAGGAGTGATTTGATTCAATTTAGAAGTGATTTAGATCATTGAATTTTGGATGAAAGTGGAAGAAAAATGAAGAGAGGGGAAGGGGTGGTAGGTTTGTCCAAAGGGGTTTGAAAGAAAATAAATTTGTTTCATTTTGTAAAATATAGAATTTTGTAGATTTTATGAATTTTAATATTTATAAAATAGCCCCTCAACTTTTAAAATTTATAATTTGTCTCCATATCTTTTTATATTTATACTTTTACCCCAATTCTACTTTTAATACTATTATTTTCTATATTTTCCATTCAATGTCAATTCTAGGTTCCATTGGTAATTATATACATTTCTATGTTTAAATAGGTATTTTAATTCTTAAATTTAAGTTTTAGGTGCTAAATTATTATTTTATAACTTTATTGTCTATTTAAGTACTATAAAATAAACTATACTTATTATGGGTCTTATATGTAATTATAAAAAAATTCAGAGTGTTACATAAATAAGCCTGAACTTTAGTGTACCTAATATACATTGTCTTCACCATTATCAATAGAGGAGTTTCACCACATCAATTTGGATGAGCTTACAATGAGGCAACATACTTTGAAGGTAGCACCAATTCCAGCTCCCTTCTGAGTCAACAAATTCTACTATCTTGGCTTTTAGAAACTCAGGAGGAGTAGGTGTTACAACATAACAAATGAGAGGTTTATCATCTTTAAGCCAAACGTCCAACCAAAAGCAAGTCACATTCCCATTTTCTAAGCTCCATCTTGCACCATTCATCATCTGATTCCAAACTTTCATGATGCTCTTCCAAACCCAAGAGGGGTTAACAACCTTCTTTAGAGATGGTAGCGGACCCTCTACTACATAGTATTTGTTCCTTAGCACCTTAACCCAAAGTGCCTCATTTTTTATAAAAATCCTCCAAGCTAGTTTCATAAGGAAAGCATCATTTGTCAACTTCACATCACACAAACCCAAACCTCCTGCCTATTTTGGTTGACAGACTACTTCCAATTTCACTAAATGGATCGTTGTTTAATCTTCTTGAAAGCCCCAAATGAACTTTCGATAATGCTTCTCAATCTCTCGACAAACAAACATTGGGATCAAAGTAGATTACAAAATATAGGAAGGGACAACCATAAGCACTGCTTTAGCTAATGTTATTCAACCAACTAAAGAAATTTTTTTTGGCTTTCCACCCTGGCATTCTTTACTTGATAGGTCCAACAGGTAGTTATAATTTTGTTGTCTAACTCTTCAGTGAAGTAACGGGACCCCAAAGTGCCTTCCCAAGTCATTAGTGAGGGCAAAGCTACATTTGCTATTTATGGAAGCCGCAAGATGAGGTGGAATATTCTTAGACATATACATAAGGGTTTTACTAATATTGATCTTTTGCCCCAAAAGCCATAAAGAATTTACTAAAAACCTTATGAATAATCTAAATCTAGGAGAGGAAAGCTTTCGCAAACAGCATCAAATCATCTGCAAAAAACAAATGGGATAGAGGAGGACCACCTCTACTAAGTTTGATCACTACAAGAAAAATGCATTTTACTGGCAGAAATTTCCATCGGTAAACGAAGAAATTATTTCGATATTCTTATTTATCGATGCAATATCGACGAAATGGAATGGTCAACTAAAACGTTATCAGTAAATCTTTATCGACATAAAGTAATCTATTTCCCAATCTCAGTACGCCATCAACTATGGCAAAGCCTGGAGCTCTCTTTCTTCCCACATCATTCCTTAGCTTTACCAACTGAGGATCCTTATCTTGCACTTTTCTTATTTGATCAATAAGTACTCGTTTAACTTGAAAATGAGCCAAAAGCACACCCATATCTGACAAATCCAATCTAATCCCCATATCATGTAAACTCTGCACCTCTCTCACTAGAGATCTCCTACTAACTTGGATATGGGCTAAACTTCCCAAAGATTTTCTACTCAAAGCATCCGTCACCACATTAGCCCTTCCTGAATGGTACAAAATTTCACAATCGTAATCTTTTAATAATTCCATCCATCTCCTGTGCCAAAGATTGAGATCCTTCTGCTGGAAGATATACTTTAAACTTTTATGATCTGTGAAGATTTCACACTTCTCTCCATACAGGTAGTGTCTTCATATCTTCAATGCGAATACAACTGCAGCCATCTCAAGATCATGTGTAGGGTAATTCACCTCATGCTTCCTCAACTATCTAGAAGCATAAGCTATCACTTTACCATGCTGCATAAGTACACATCTAAGTCCAACTCTCGATGCATCACAATACACTGCATAACCTTCTTCTCCTGACGGCAAAGCCAAAACAGGTGTCATGGTAAGACAACTTTTTAATTTGTGGAAACTCCCTTCGCAAGCATTCATCCATTGGAATTTCACTGAGTAAGCTTGGTCAAAGGTGCTATAATCTTAGAAAAATCTTATACAAACCTCCTATAATACCCTACCAAACCCAATAAACTTCTAACTTTGAAAATATTTATGGGTCTAAGCTAATTAAGGATCACATCCACTTTCTTTGGATCAACTTTAAGTTCTTCTTTACTCACCACATGCCCAAGGAAACAAACACTATAGAGCCAAAACTCGCACTTGGAGAACTTAGCAAACAATTGATGCTTCCTTAAGGTCAGTAATACAAATTGAAGATGTTCTTCATGCTCTTCCTTGCTCCTAGAATATACAAGAATGTCATCAATGAATAAAATGAAAAACATGTCCAGAAATAGCCTAAAAACCCTATTCATCAAGTCCATGAATACGACTGGTGCATTGGTCAATCCAAATGGCAACACTAAGAACTCATAGTGTCTATATCTAGTTCGAAAAGCCATCTTCGATACATCCTCATTTCAAATTCTCAACCTATGATTACCAGTCCTCAAGTCTATCTTAAAGAAATGACTAGCACCTTGTAACTAGTCAAACAAATCATCTATCCTTGGCAAAGGATACTTGTTCCTGATGGTAACCTTGCTAAGCTGCCTATAGTCGATGCACAATCTCATAGAACCATCTTTCTTATTCACAAAGAGCTTTGGTGCTTCCCATGGCAAACTACTAGGTCTGATGAATCCCTTGTCAAGAATATCTTGCAATTGAACTTTCAATTCTTTCAACTCAACTGGTACTATACGGTAGGGAGGAATAGAAATTGAATTCGTGCCAGATAGCAACTCGATACCGAACTCTATCTCTCTATCTGGTAGCAACCCTAGTAATTCTTCAGGAAATACATCCAAAAACTCACTAACTATTGGAATATGCCCCATGCCTTTCACTTCCTTCCGTGTAACCTGAACATAAGCTAAATACTCTTGGCAACTCTTTCTCAACAACCTTCTTGCCCCAATAGCAAATATCACATTGTATGGTACTTCGCTCCTCTCTTCTTAATACTCAAACTCCTCACCTAAAGGTGGCTTGAAAGCTATCTTCTTCCCATTACAATCTATGATAGCATAGTGCTTGGACAACCAATCCATGCCCAAAATCACATCAAATTCTAGCACAGGCAATTCAATCAAATCTACATTCAAGTTCTTACCACATATGCTAACCACACATGAGCGATAAGAGTTTTGGACTTCAATCTCATCTTCCAAAGGAGTAGAAACAATCAACACAGTTTCAAGCAACTCACAGGGCATATGCAATTACTTAGAAAAACATGATGACACAAAGGAATACGTAGCTCCTGAATCAAAAAACACTCTAGCATTCAAAGCTTGGATTAGAATAATACCTGTAATAATCATGTTAAATGCCTAGGTCTCATACTGTGCTAAAGCAAAAACTCTCCATCTACCTCTACCCATGGGAATTGACCCTAAAGCTTGAGCCACATGCTGACCTGACCCTCTGCTAACCTCTGGAGTCCTGCCTAAAATGCCTCGGCCTGCACCTGGCTGCTGAGCAACACTCTTTTCCCTATCCATATGAACTATTATCTGAGAAGCTTGAGGTCTAGCTCCATAAGATGGTTATGGACAATTCTTGAGTAAATGACCTTGTTGTCCACACCTAAAGCATGCTCCTGTCACATACAAATAAGGGCCTCTATGAAGTTTACCACACATAGGACACAAAGGATTAGAAGTCATAGATGGTGCAAAACTAGTTGAAATATGACTCATCTGATAAGTGGGTCTAAGAGTAGTCCGACTCTGTCATGGTCTCTCTAAAGGTCCTCCATACCCACTCTGAGAAGCTGACTGATGAGTTACTTCCATACTTTTCACCCCACTCTTTTGTTTAGAAGAACTACCTGTTTTAACTTTCTTCTTCTCTTCTCTTTCAGATCTAGCTTCCATCTCTCTATTCTTAACTATTCTAGTCTTATCCACCAGCTTAGAGTAAGAGTCAAACTCAAGAGCAGCTAGGAGTTTAAACAGTGGAGCCACTAATCCTCTACGAAACCTCTGAATTTGTGCTTCTTCTGTAGGCACCAAAGCTAGAGCAAATTTACTCAACCAACTGAACTTCCTGGCATACTCTGAAACACTCATACTAGGTGTTTAAACTAATCTTTCAAACTATATAGATTTAGCTTCTCTTATGGCCTCTGGAAGAAACTCATTCAACACCAATTCCTTGAATCTCTCTCTCCCAAGAAAGATCTTCATTTCCATGAAGCATACCAGAAATGCTTCTCTTGAACCAATCCTTGGCCTCAGCCTTCATCAAATAGCCAACAAACTCTATGGCTCTTCTATAGAGAATCCACAAAATCTGGACCTTCTCTTCTATTTCCTCTAGGAAATCTGTAGGATACACCTCACCTTTATACTTTGAGGGCTTAAGCTTAAGAAATCTCTCGAATGATATCTCTTCTGCTTGAGGTACAGTGGGTGGTAGAACTACAGAAGGAACGAGAATCTCTGGATCCTATATTGGAGGTACCCGTTGTTGTCTTTGCTGAGTAATGAACTCAACTATTATTGCATAGTTCCTTTGCAGTTGTTCTAATTATTGAGCCATATTAACCACATCTACCTGTGGCACAGAAGGAACCTCATCACCTCCATTTCCACTCACAGAGCCTTCTTCAGAAGGCAAATCTTGTCTAGGACGACCTCGACCTCGTCCTCTACCATGTTGTGGAGGCATCTCGATACTGATAAGAAGAATAAACAAGATCATACTCACTACACACACTTAACGCAGATTTATACCAAAATGAGACACAACATGGATGAGACATGAATCCTATGCTCCGTAGTTATCTTAATTGACACTTACATTAGGGCTCATGCACATCTATTTATCTTTCTATCTTAAGGATTATAAACCTATAGCTCTAATACCATCTCTGTCACACCCCAACTCCAGTGGTGCGACGGTCCTAGGGCAAGGATAGGCTTAAGACCACCATAAACTAGTAGAACACACATATCTTGGATCTCATACATAACATATATCCACATCATATATAGTTATCATCATGAATATTCAATTTTATAAACCATATAATCATCATTCATGCATTTCCTTACATCATCATATGATTTCCTCTTGTTCCTTACCAATCAATAGATGCATCCCACATCAATGACTACATCAATGAGGAACAAGGGTAACTCACAATGTATCAATTCAGACATCAAAATAAAATCATCCTCAATATCTAACTACGAAGCTCTAGAGTATACTCCTCATACATGTAAATGTCATAATACAAATTAATATATATATATATATATATATCAAAAGAATTACATAGAGTCTTCTTGGAGGAATAAATCAAGAAGTTTTGTCTTTTATGTTAGCTCCTTCTCGAGCTACACTACCACTTGAAATCCACAGAAGAAGAGTAAGCCTTCAACTCAGTAAGATATAAACTACACTAATGCTTACAAGTATCATGAAGATATAGAGGATAAGTATGAACTTGAACATATATTCAATATACTTTTGGAATATCGTAAGGAAAGAGATTATCAGAATTATGGCACAAAGAATCATAACATGAACGATCATGGTTCCTTTAACATGTAAATGCCCACAAAGGATGGCACTACAAATAATATCATAAAATAGAACTCAGAATAGATCATAGCATAGCGTATCGGTACACCTTATCACCTCAACGTCTCCATGTGCTTGCGCAGGGCACATGCCTAGTGTTTATGGTCCCTAACTAGGAGGGACACCGACAAAAACCCTGTCAGCTGGGTTCCTGATGTGCACATTAGACCAATGAACTAACTCTTATTAGGAGGAGCATTCTATTTACATGTGGGTCATGGATTATATAACTTGGACATATTATCAAGAAACATAGTGGTCACAAGACCATCATCACATATTTACATTTGTTTATTCCATCACACAAATAAGTATATAATGATCTTGGTCCAAGAAAATAACAACCAAGTCATTCATGCAATTGGCTTATTTAGAAGGGTTTCAACAATTCATAGTTTACAAATTTCAAATTTATAGTTTTAGGTTCATCAATAATGAATTCAAGAAAGATTTCATAAAGTAAGAAAAGAGTAGTATGCACAATTAATGTATAGCAACATACATTAACATAGTTCATACTTACCTCAAAGCAATTTATCCTTGTATTACCCTCAATTATTTGTACATTCAATAATCTTCTATATATTCCTTGAATTCTCCTCTCCTATGTCAAATTCCCAAATACTCATAATTAGGGTTCATGTCCAAAAATGTTCATATATGGTAAATTATTATGATTATAATCATCTTTTAGAATCCTAATATATTTTCTAGCATCAATTTAATCACTTATTAAAGAAATGTAAAAGTTTGTGATGAATAGCTACTATTCACCCAAAATCCTAAATCCATATATATATCTTGCTATAATCCATAATAAATGCCAATTGATACTCTTAAACATCTATTCATATCTCATAATCATATATTCTAACTATGTATTAACTTATTTTAAATTTAGATTAGAGTTTGGAATAAATACCTTAAAACCTTAAAATGGTGATTCTTAAGAAATCTGAAATCTTGACGTTCTTGAAGGTTTGATTATTAATTTTTATATTAATGGAGATAAAATAAGTGTTTGAGAAAAGAATTTAATGAATTTATGGGTGGGTGAGGTGTATTTATGAAGAAAAAAAGGAAGAAGAACGAAAATAAATGAAGTTTGAAAATGAAGGAGAAGGGTCAGATATTTATAGGCCCGATACTTTCACGCCAGTAAATAGGTTTCACGGTTGTGAAAGCCACTGTTTACGTTGGGTTCGAAATACTTCTTAACAGCCGTGAAGGGACATTTCATGCCCGTGAAGACAAAGCTGAAGAATTGATCAATTTACACGAAAAGTATTTTCATGGTGGTGAAAGAACTTTCATGCCCGAAAAAAGGTCTTCACTCCCGTGAAAACTTTCTTCAAGATGGTGAAACATTTTCAAAGGGGTGAAGAATTCTCATATTTTCTCCATTCTAATTTGTCCAAACTCAATCAACTTATACATACACATGTTTATGTCACACCCCTACTCCAGTGGTGCGACGGTCCTAGGGTAAGGGTAGGCTTAAGGCCACCATAAACCCGTAGAACTCCCATATCTTGGATCTCATACACAATTCATATCAAATATAAATATCATAAAACATTCATCTCTATGATTCATGAAGTCATAATTCATATCTTTATATTTTTATCATTTCATAATTTCCTCTTGTTCCTTACTGATCAAAAGATGTATCCCATATCACTAAGGAACAAAGGCAACCCAAAATGTAACAATTTATACATCAAAATCGTGTCCTCTTTAATAACTAACTACGGAGCTCTAGAGTATACTCCCAATACATACTGTACCATAATACTATACAATGAATATACTTAATTATATATTTCAAATACAATGGAGGATTCTTAGAGGAATGAATTAAGAAGCTCGATCTTCTATATCAGCTTCCTCATGAGCTACACTATCACCTGAAATCCACAGAAGAGGAGTGAGCCTTCAACTCAGTAAGATATGAACATGCAATATGAAGAAAATATATATATACATATATATCAATCCAAAGGAAAGATCAATGCCGAGAATATGGGTAAGAAATCATCATATGGTCAGGCTTACAAGAATAGAAGTGCTCACAATCGAATAGCACTGTCAAATCATATGATAGAATTATGAAGTGCATCAGTAGCCATGCTATCTATCACAACAGAGCGCATCGGTAGTCCTTGCTACCTTATCGCAAACACATGCTTGGTCAGGCATACCCCTAGAGTTCATGGTCCCCTCTAGATGGAACACTGATAAAAACCCTATCAGCTAAGTTCCCAAAGTGCACAATTGACCAATGAATTTACTCTCATTGGGAAGAGCGTTCTATCCATAGGGTCATATGGTTACAATCTCATAAGAAACATATTGGTCACAAGACCATCAATATATAACATAAGTTTCAGTCAATTTTAACAAATAGGAATCTTATGAACTTGATCTAAGAATATTGACCAAGTCATTTATATCATATATATATATATATATATATATATATATATATATATATATATATATATATATATACATGGTAATCATATGAAAAAAATGGTAAATTTCAGTTATAGAGTATATTAGAACTTTCATTTAATAGTCCGATATTACAATGTCAAATATATGAGAATCATATGGGTAAATATTAAGAATGCTTGGACATGTCGTTTCAAAGAAGCAACAAGCAAATGCAATATTCATACTTACCTCTACACAAATTTATCCTTGAATTTCCTTTAATAGTTTGCTCAACACTAATCTCCTTAACTTCCTTCATTTTCTCCTCTTAAGAAATTTTTCCCAAATATTCAAAATTAGAATTTTCCTTAATCAATAATACTCAATATGATTTCTTAACATTTAACCATCTTATAGTTTCTATTTTTGATTCCCAACATTAATTTAATTCAACTCTTAAAGAAAATATGAATTTAATTTCGAAATTACTGTTCACGTTACTATTTATGACAGTCCATAAATTCTGATTTCTCTAACATTAATTACCGTTAAAAACCTCAAAATGCTTGTAATAAATTCTATATACCCATAATTAACTATTCTAACTACCAAACTTTATTAATATAAAAGAAAATGACATTTGAAGAAAATTTACCTGATTTCTTCAAAACTGAATTCCTTGAGAAAATCTGCTTGAAACGGAAGATTGATGCCTTAAAATGTGATAATCTAGAGATTTAATGCATTAATTTTGAGTATTAATGCATTAGAAAATAAATGGAACTAATCTGAGAAGAACTGAAGAAGAACGAAGAGAAGAAGAAAGAAAATCGTGAAGAAAATCGCTATTGGGCACTAGTTAAATAGGCTACTGCCCCAAAATTCTGCACCTTGGCAATGCCACCTCGCAATTCCCACTTCGCCAATCTGCTCCGGCAATGCCACTTCGCTAATCCCACTTCGCATATCCAATTCGCATATGCCACTTTGCATATGCTAACTCGCTAAACTCTCCTCGCGAACTCGTCTTTGCATATGCCGCCTCGCATATGCTACCTCGGCAATGCCTCTTTGCCAACTCGCTTCGCCTATCTCTCTCTTCTTATATGCCACCTCGGTAACGCCTCTTCGCCAAACTCGCCTCGCCTATCTCCCTCTTCGCATAATGCCACCTAGCTTATTCCTCTTTGCCAAACTCCACTTCGGTAATCTTACCTTGCCACTTCTCTTGCTCACATTGTCGACTCACAAATGCCACCTCGCATTTGCCGGCTAGCTAATACCAATCTCTGTCGAGCTGAAATCCTTCCTCGACAACTTATATTTAATCCGCTAGCAAATGAGTTACAAACATCCAAACTTCCTGATTCTTTTTTTGTTACTTAAAATAGACATTTTGGTGTCCAACATATCCAAAATTCAAATCACAAAGATAATTACACAGACTATGGTGACTCTCTAAAATTCACCCTGACTTACTGCCCAAAATTCATCCGAATAGACCTGAGTAATTCCACTCTCCACTGAGTTATACTTATCCAAATCTCCTGAAATTTTACAGACAACATCACAACACAAAAAGGAACATTTATTATGTTTACACTTTTGGCTAATTCAGCCTTAATCATTCCCAGAAAAATAAAACATTCTCAGATTACTACAGAAACTAATGAACCAGACAGGTTCTGATCAAAGGGACATAACTCTTTACACACACAGAATTTTATAGAACCATTTTACATAATTAAAGATAAAATATACATCTACAACTTTTATGTATTATACTTTACCAAATTATTTCTTTAAAATCATATAATTAGCCTCACAAAATTCTCCTTGCCAGCAGAAATTTCTGGATTTCCCTCAAAATATTTTCATATCCCCAATTAATTTAACAAACATACAATTAATAAAATATCCAAAATGACAGATATTACAGTTTAACACCACAAAATAAGTTATAACTCATCATGTCTCAACATATAATCATTCTAGGAGTAATCTATATTCAATATAACATTCAAAATCATCTACTATGCACATATAACATACATATGCTAACATTACATTAGACAAACAACAAACACATATCTACTCTAACACTCAAAGTACTAGTTATTACACCAAAACTTTATGATTTTAGGAGATTTAGAAAATGAAAAGCCAACAAAAAAATAACACAACAATACACTTACTTACGAGGACAAACAGAGATGGCGACAACCGCGATGGACGAAATGGATTGGATAGCGAAGGGGAGTAGAAGTTGATCAAAGAGAGAAGAAAGAAAGGGAGAAAGAAAGAGAGGGGAGACCAAAAGGCAAAATAAAGAATTGAACGCGTATTTATATGTTCAATTTTATCGATGGCATTAATTTCGTCAGCAAAGCATTGGTAGATGAAATGCCGACAGATTACCGACAACATTTATTAATCCATGTGGCCTGCACTCCGTTGGTAAATGTAAAATTAAGCGTGCAAAATTCGAGCCTCTATTATTTCAAATTTACCGACTAATTTATTCTGTCGGTAAAAGATTGGTCGCTAAATCCATCTGTATTTGGTCGATAATAATTCACGCAATTTATTCCCGCCAATATTTTCAAACCAATAACTTTTATCAATAAATATCAACCCACTTTGATCAGTAAGTTATCGATAATATAAAAATACTACTTTTTCATCAACAAGGCGTTGGTAAATACTGACAAATTTATTGCCGTCGGTAAATTTCATCGCTATATCGACAATTTCTTGTAGTAGATAGGGCACCAACCTTGATTATCCACCGCTTCCACATTACTATGGGACGATCATTCCATATAAAGGAGAAAAATATAAGGTGACAAAGAATCACCTTGTCTAATGCCTCTAGAAAGATTAAAATGAATAATAGTATCCCCATTTCACAACCATTCATAGGGGTTGAGGAAATACAGCTTATAATTAGTACAATCATATTACGTGTTAGCCTTATTAACTGAAGTATATCCTGCAGAAAAGACCAACACATCTTATCATAGGCTTTCTTCAAGTCCACTTTAATAGCCATGAAACCTTTCCTCTCCTTCTATTAATAAGTATTTAATGATTAAAAATTATTACTTATTTATGATAATTTATTTCATATTTTATATTCTCTCCATTAATTTAATTTTCATTTATGCTAATATTATTAATTTTTACATAAATATATTATTGTGAAAAAACTTTCTTTAATTAGTCCATATAGTAATTATAATCTTATGTATAAAACTTTATTTTTCAAGTCTTTTTAATATAAGATAAATTTTTTTAAAGAAATTGACTCGATTAATAAACTAGTATATTATTATTATTATTAGGGTTAATTATGATTTCTTCATATAAAATGATCTAATATACTAACTCTCTCTAACCTTTTCAAAATATATTAAATCTCTCCTGACAAATGTCATAATATATTATTAGACCCTTCATTTTAATTTTTATCTATTTTTTCATTAATTAAAGTTAAAATAATCAATCAGAATATTAAAAAAATATAAATGTCATTATCTTTTATTTTTAGTTAATTAAATTTTATTTTTATTTTAAAAATATTTTTTATAGTTAAAAATTCATTTTCATATTTTTTGATAAATTTGAATTTAAAAATAAAAAATTTAAAAATAAAAAATATTTTTCAAAAAATATTTTTTATTATGAAAATGAATTTTTTATTTGTATTAAGAAATTTAAGAAGAAATAATTTAATTTCTTCTTAAATTATTTTTTTAAAATAAAAAATATTTTTTAAAAAATATTTTTATTTACTTTTTATTTTCAAATTTATAAAAAAATATGAAAATAAATTTTAACTATAAAAAATATTTTTAAAATAAAAATAGAGTTTAATTAACTAAAAATAAAGAATAAGGACACATATATTTTTTTAATATTTTGACTGATCATTTTAATTTTAATTAACGAAAAATAGATGAAAATTAAATGAAAGAATCTAATAATATATTGTGATATTCGTTAATGAAAATAAATATATTTTAAAAAATTATAAAAAATTAATATATTAGTTATTTTATGAAAAAAAAATCATAATTAATCATTGTTATTATTAATAAAAGGGTCCGCAAGTTAATAGTATTTAAAAAAAAAAAAAAAGAAAGAAAGAAATACAACATAATAAAAATAAAAACCGCCGCCCACTTGCGCCGTACTCTAACAAAAGAAAACAAACTGAATATCAAACTGATAGAAGAGGTGGACCTGACAGTAACGGGTCTTCCTGCCCTATTTATATTTATTTACTATTATATTGGCCCAGTTTTTAGGGGTTCTGGGGCCCCACTTCTCCCAACACCATCCACCTACTTCAAGCCCCGCATATCATATCATGTGATTATTTTTAATTATTAATTATATTATTTATTCAAATATTAATCTCAATATTATTTTTATGAGTGTGGTAATCAAATTCTTGATTCCAATATTCATTTTCTAAGTTAATTGCTATTATTTTTAATTTTTATAACTTTTTTTTTTGCGATTACATTTATGATTGTGATAATGAAATTGAAGATTTGAAGATCATTTTCGTTGGTTTTAGGATTTGTACTAAATTTCAAGTTGTTGATATAAATTATATTTATTTTTTTAATTAATTTTTTAATAAATATTTTAAAGATACTCGTTAAAAATTAAAAATTTAAATAATATTAAATAATTAAATTTAAAAATAAAATAAATAAATAAAATATGTAAATTATAACTTATCTGTTAGAATTATACTAATTATATCGAAATAAAACTTTACTAAAAAAATTTATTAGCTCATTTTTTTATTTTAATTTAATTATATTTATATAATATAATTATTTTATAATTATATTTTTTTTAAATAACCGCTCTTAATAAATTTTACTATGACATTTGTTAGAAAAATCTTTTTTTAGTTTATAAATAATTACACTTTTGTTTGTATAATTAAAATCTGATTGAAATTGAAATTTTGCTTTGATTATCTGAATGTATATTTTTAAGCAAAGATACATATATACATTCAAGTTTTGGATGAATTAAGAGTTTTTTTCGATTTTTTTAATTTTTTTTATTTATTTAATGGGATAAATTATTTTATTATTATTATTATTATTATTATTATTATTATTATTATTATGAAAGAGAGAATAGATCATAAATTATAATTATGGCAAACTATTAAAAAACTGCAACTTTCCCTAATTAATGAACGGTTTCATTATGGCAGTTAATTATTAGGTTTAATTGACTCAAGTTTTAGAAAGTAAGAATATAATTGAGACAAAATGAAATATTGGGGTGAAATTACGTTTGGAATTAAAGTTTAGGATATGTTTCAGGAAATCAAAATGAAAGATAATTTAATTTGTGATCAGGCCAAAATATTAAATTGATCTTAATCAATAATTATTCATAATATATTCTTTGGCATTAATTATAATTTAGTAAATAGGCCTAATTAATAATTATAAACATCATTAAATATTTAAATTTTTTTTTTAATTCTATCACATATTTTAAAATTTGATAATTTTAAACAATAACTTATAATTTATTGCAATGTTATCAACATTTTAAATTTAGATAAAAAAATATACTTGCATTTGTTTATATGTCATGCTAGTATTATAATTAAGTAAAAAATTTACTTAAACTTTCCTCTAAACGACGTTGTTTTGATATAAGGAAAAAACAAAATCTCAATCTTATCTTCCTCAACATTCTCAAACCCTCAATTCTAGTGATCTTCACACTAGGTGAAGTACTTTTCCTTCATCATAATATCTCATCTACCAAAGGTCCAAAACCATAACTAATCATCTCAACACCCATAAATTTCAAAAAATCACAATACCAAAAAAAAAAAAAAAACAGTAACAAAAAAAAAAATGTAATATATGCCATCATGTTTCACAACCTTTTTTTTTTTTTTTCTTTAAGGGTTAAATTCAAAGATAAATGGGTAGAATATAAAGCAATAAACAATAATAGTTTAGAAAGATACATTAGGTCAACTAAAACAAAATAAATAGAATTATCTAATTAGATAGTTGATCCTCACCATATATAAGCCTTACTCCCCTTAATTGTAACTTGAAATACTCCTTCTAAAATGTAGTGGTAACACCAGATCAGATAAAATACCAAAAACCAAGAAATTGGATTAAACATTGAATAGATAATAGATAATCTCTTTTAACTGTAAAATTTACATGCTATTCAAATAAAACAAATTAATACAAATAAAAATTAATAGCTAAATTACATGATGTATAAAATTTTTGTAAAAAAATTTTAACAATAATATTAGAAACATTTAGCAGAAACATTAACGTCCTATTTATAATATATATTGATATTTGGTAATATTATTAATTATATTCTATTCTATTTTTGTATGAATTGTTGTTTTTAATGACTATTAAATGATTTTAAATTAATAATTCTAAATCCAATATTTATTATGTTACTTTAAGAATTGTATTATTTTTGGGGTTTTTTTAAGAATAAAAATGCAAGTTGTCAAATAATTAATACTTTCCTAGTTTTTCCTTTAAATTAAAAAAGAAATTTCCTAAATTGTTTTTATTATATATAAGTGTTATTTTTTTAAAAAAAAAAACTTGATTTCTATTAAACTCAAAATCTCTTAATTTTAGTTTTTTAGAGATAACGCCAACACCATTAAATAAAAAATTCATTGATGTACAAGAGCTATACTGAAAAAATAAATGTTTAAAAGAAAATAAATTCTTAAAATTTCAGCAATTAACCTCCTGTATTAAAAGTGTTATATTTACTCATTAACAATAAGAAGTTAATTAGTTTTTATATACATATTTTTATTAGAAAAATCTATATTAGTTTTCAAAATTCAATTTCACTTTGAGAACTATGTTGATGACTTCCCATCCCAATAAGTGGGTATTTTCTTAATATTCCATACTAATTGAAAATTGCCCTATTTTTATCAAGAATTTTAATACTAAAATGAAAAAAAAAAATCTTAGATAAATTTAATCAATTAAAATAAATTATAAATTATTAATAATGATAAAATATGATAAGCAATAACTAGTAATTGAATTCTAATGTTAATTCAATTTTTCCCTCTACAATCCAAAATGTAGTCACATCATTGCAGCCAACAATAAAAAAAATGGTCCATGTGTGGTTTTTAATTTTTCCTTTTTTTTTTTTTTTTTAATTTCTAACTGTATATTTGTCTGTTTCGAAACATCTAACATGAAAAATAAAAATATTCCATCCATCTTTTGAATATTGTTTAAAAAATAGAACATTAGTAATTTATATTTCTAAAAAAAAAATCCCTTTTTATTTTTCAATAATATTTATTTTTGTTTTTTATAGGTAAAAATTAATGATTACAGAAAATTGACTAACAATCTAAATTTTTATATATCAAAATTTTTTAAGACAGACACTCTATTACTGACTATTAATATTTTTACTTATTAAATATTACAACATATAACATTTATATAATAATATTTTATACATATATAATTAATCAAGTTCTGAAAAAAAAACTAAGTAATATTTATTACAAGATTTTAATTACTTCTTGTAATTACATGTAATTATAGTTTGTGTTGAAGTAATATAGTCTAGAAAAATCTCCAACATGGACAATCACAATAATGAATTGATAACATAAAATTGATATATAGGATTAATGTAGAACAAAGAAAGAACACAAAGATTGGGGGACCATAAACAACCCATACCTTTGGTTACCAATAAAATAAAAAAGGAGATCTTGATCACATGGTGGCATGTGATGGGGATGGGGTGGTCTTGTAAATTTCCCTCTCCCAATTTTCTATTTTATTTGTTTTTTAATTAATTTTTATATAATTTTAAAAAATTTTAATTTTCTAAAATTTTAATTTAATTTTTTTAAAATTTCTTTACCAATCTGAACTCTTTTTTTATATGTATATCTACCCCACTCCGCACTCACTAGTAAAGTATGCCTTCTGAGAGTAAAATGCGCTCTTGTGAGTGAAGTGAACCCTACTCACCCTCTTCTCTATAAAGCTGCTTCAAAGATTTATATATGGTAGAGTGGTCCTTGAGATTATGTATGGGCATGCTCTTTCTCTCTCTCTTTCTCTCTCTCTTTCTCTTCTCTTACTATATTTTCAGTGCAAGAAAAGAGATGAAAAGAAAAATTTATGATCTGAGATCTAAGAAGAAAGAATTGGAGATGTTTCTTGATTCTTGATTTTCTTGATGATTAATTCCCTTGCAAGTCCTGGTCATGCTATTCCACAGCTTTCTTGAACTTTCTTGATTCTTTAATTTGTTTCTTTATTTTTATTTTTAAATCTCTACATAAAAGATTTTACTTTTATGTATATAGATTTAAAAATATTAGTAGAACCATGCAAGCTCAAGAAAGCTGTGGGAGAACATGGCATTTTTCAGGATTTTCTCTATCTTGTTGCACGTGTTTTGAGAATTTTCTTGGCTCTTTCTTTTCCCGGGAAAAAATGAAGAAGAAAAGATCTCTTCTCTCCATTTCGAGACCAAGTAAATTCAAGAAATTGCAGATTCAACCATGCATGAACCATGGTAATTATTCTCTTATATCTCTTAATTATAACTCAAACCCATATTTTAATTGATATTTTTTGTTCTAAATTAGCTCTTATTTCTGTTATTCCACTTATTTTATGAGGAAATTCTTGAGAATTCTATTATATATATATATATAAAAAAAAAACTGGTTTTTGTGGAGAATTATGAGATGGGTTTTCTTTCCTCTACTTTTCTTTTTTCTGTTCATTTATTCTGTGTTGAAGTTAATACAAATTATACTATTATATATACATATTTGAGGAGCTAAGAATGCAAGAAATTGAAATAAAAATGAATTAAAATTAGTGTTAAATTGTAGAAAATTAAGAGAAATAAAAATTAAAAGGAAGAAGAAGAAGAAGAAGAAGAGTTATATTGTGTGTGAGTGTGCAGAGAAGATTCCGTAGGTTTCCTTTTTATCGTCAATGATTATAGTTCTTCCTGTTGGCCTTTTGGTTTAGCTTCTCATATCATCTCCTACATTTCAGTTAAAAAGGTTAAACTTTGTCACTTTCTGACATCATTTTTTTTTAAATTAAAAAAAAAATTTTAAAATTAAAAAAAAAAAATTCTTCTGAATTTATATTTTTTTAATCTCCATATTGTGGTATTTTTTTTTCAAGAGTTTCGCAATGTTATTTTGTTTTTATAATTATGTTATAATTAAGTGTATATATATATATATATATATATATATAATTTTTATTTTTTATTTATATATAATAAGGTTTCATATTATATAATAATTGACATTTCCTAGCTGTCTATCTGATCATCTCAACAGACCAACCAGCACAGTTATTCTTCTTTTCTTTACTTTTCATGAAGGTGGTTAACTCTACTTGTACTAGGCTGTTAATTAATTACAATTATGTTATATAACTTCTAGTATTTGCAAACTGTTTCAATACACATAATTTCACACTCGAACTTATTAGTAGAGCTATAACTGCTAATTATTCAAATGCTATGATTCATATTGAAGAAATAAAGAACATAGTTTTTGGGTATTTGCAGCCAAAACAATTAAGCAATAATATCATAATTAAATTGCCTCACAATTAAGCCCTCCTATATTAATTATTAGCTTAATTTTCTATTGGGTTTTTATTAATTATTAGCTTAATTTTCTATTGGGTTTTTTCTAGAGAGATGTTGGGTTCTTATCATCATTAATTTCGGATAAAATATATGTGGTCTTTAATGAAGCTTTAAGTTTAATACTCCACCAAAATAATTGGACTACAATGATCCAAGTCAATCCATTTCCTTTTATATATATATATTTTAACAAATCTATTTACCTACAAACGTAATTTGAGTTAATTACAAAAAAAAAATTCATGTGTTATCCTTAATATAGATTTTATTTTCTACTTCTTGATAATAAGTTTTTCTTTTTATTTATTTGATTCAAATGGTTGTTTTGAGATCTCATAATCTTGAAAACCATTCTAATATTACTGAATTAAAGAGTCGTCGATAAAAAATAATAATTTAAATTATTAATGTTTGTTATAGGTTAAAAATTTTATTTTTAATTATAAAATTATGTATTTTTCATTATATTTTAGTTTCTGATATTTTAAATTAAATTACATTTTAATACTTGAAATCTAAATTAGTTTATAAAATTCTATATTTTCATTGATGATAGTATAGAAATTAAAATGGATAATTTTGAATTGTATGAATCAAAATGAATGTGTTATGGAAAATCTTAGGGAACTTTTAATTTTTTATTTTTGTGATTAAACCTTTTATAGTGTATGATGATTAAAGTAAGGCTATAAAACGGTACACTTAAAGAGAAATAATGTTGCTTTGTTAAGGGAATCTTTCCCTAATACAAGTAATGAAGTGAAAGCTCATGGGCTAATGTTTAGCCAGGGATATGTAACAATGGTTAGTGAAAGCGGTAGATTCAAAAAATAAAAAAAAAAAATTATTTTTTTTCGAAAAAAATAGTTCATAAAATAGGTGAGACAGAGAAGCATGGCAAATCTGTAGATAGTAATAGAGAGAGATATACTGTTAATGCAGTAAGTGTAATTTGCTAATATTAGACCCTTAAATAGTTCTCTCTCTTTCAGGATTGCTAGTCCATTTGTATCCAATGAAGTCACATTTTTTACGATATTCTTATATACATATTCAAGTACCGAAGAAGCCTACCTAGCTACCTACTTATTAATATTATAATTTTCAACAGTTTAGATTTTAAAAGATTATTTCAATCTCAAGTTTATCAAAGATTTATGATTGATTGAAAATATGTTAGTTTAAACGATTAAAAATTTGATATATTTTAACTAAGATCATGAGTTCGAATATTTTAGATTAAAAATAAAAAATAAAAAAAATTATTTTCTTATGAGTCCTTTCAATTTAAGTTTAAATTTAATTGAAACTCAATGTGATTATCAGATAGATAAATATTGAATAGTCTTTAAAATAAAATTATGGTTGAAAACTCCCTTAACCAAATCAATAAATAGGTACAAATAATATATCAAATTAAAAAATATATATATATTTATTTATGTATAAGTATTTAATATTTGCATTTCGCAAATATTGTTATTGCTTTTGAGGCTAAAAGTTGAAGTAAGCTTTTTGTCCAAAAACAAGAAAAGAATCTATGTGGCGAAGTGGTGACCCCAACTGTTTCAGAATCGTCCAAATTTTCTTTAGTGGAATGGCATTGGCATGCAGTGCAGGTTATTCATCTTCCTTACGCCATACAAACCAAACCTTCAATTCCCTTTTCTTTCTTTTACCTATTCTCCGTACATGCATAACCTAATTTTCATTTGAGCCTGCGCTTGATGTTGGCATAAAGAAAGTCAGGAAATTAATTTTGGATTAGTTGAAAAAATATTCTAATTTAAATGGGTCGGAAATTTTTTTCTAAAAAATTAAATTTAAGTGAATTAAATGAAAAATTTTATATAAATTAATAATTTTTTTTTATTATTACGGTGACCCAAGTTTTGTATAGAACTGGTGAGTGTAGTTATCGATAGACCATGATATATATTTGAAATTTTTTTCCTTATTCATTTTTATAAAGGCTTTAAATGATAGAAAATCTAAAAGAAAAAAGGAGTTCTCTAAGAATATATTTTCCACAGAAATTAACAAATACTTTTACCTCCTTTTTTTCTTAGACAATTTCTTGTAGTTAAATTAGCAAATAATAGAAATTAATGAGAAACAAAAGAATTATTTTATTAAATAATATAGAATAGGATGACAATATAATAACTATGTGCCCGTTTGGCACAGCTTATGAAAAGGAAAAGGCAGATTTTTTTTGCTGAGAAGTTGATTTTGACTCAGTTTATAGTGTTTGATAAATATCAAAATTAATAAAAGTAATTATTTGGATAACTAAAATTCAACTATTTGGATAAGTTAGAAATTGAAACTTTTCAAAATAGCTAAATTTTAGATTAAACGCTTAGCTGATTTTAAAAAATTAATGGACAAAAATACCCTTATGAGTTTATAAACAGTTTTTATATTGTATTTTACCAAACACAAACATATAGTTAATTGCTTTTAGAAATATCACTTTTAGGAATAGAACTTTTTCCCATATGAAAAGCTATTTTTATAAGCTGTGCCAAACTAAACCTATATATAACTTCGGTTTAAATTTAAATGTGAAGTAATTATTATTTCATGAGATAAAAATATTGAAGTTCTAAATATATACCTAACAATTTATTATGTATTAATAAATTAAACAAACCCTAGGAGAAAATTATGGGGTTTTATAAGAATTAAAGGTTAAACCTTGATATATGGACTCAATAATATTAGAGTTAACTATGAAACTTTGGAACCCTGAACTAAATCAAAGAAGAAAAAAAGGTCAAATTTTAATGACAAAAAAAATAGAAACATTAACCATCACCTCATTTAATAACAATATTAACTTTTCAAGAAAAGGTTATGGTGGTTCTACAAAGAAGAGAGAACAGATAGAACATCAATTCACAATGAGTTTTTCTTTCTTTTTTTTCAAGTAATATATGTTGTGGAGTCCTAATTGAAGTTTTCATCAATGCTTGACATTGTAATTAAAGCAAAAATATAATTAACATTTGAACTTATTGGAAGTCTAATAATACACATTTGAAGTGAAAGGGAAATAGCACTAGAGACAAGTAATACTAATATTCCATTTGGTGGGGAAATTGAATATCAGTCATGTTACTTTTGGGATTAAACTGTTGCTGCTTTAGATCAAGTCTCAAGTACTCTCAAGCTTCAACTATTATATACGAAGAATTGCACATGTGATCATGCTCTTTTATTTGATGTGAGAGAGAACTATATATGTATACAAATGATCAAGATTCAAGAATGATAAATGGCAACTTTGTTGACTCTCAAAGGATCATGTTAATAAAATTTGTACCAATAGACACAGATGAACAGTCTTCATCACCATCATATAATTTATTTATGTGTGTTTTACAGCTTTATATATTTGTCCATGAATCCATTTTAATCAAATGAAGGAATCTATTGTGAAGCTTTTTAGCAGTTTCATCGATACTTTCAATTATATAACTTTCAGGTTTTTCTTTATTGTCTGTATCTATATATACATATATACATTCTACTCCCTTCAAACATTGAGTATAAAATTTAAAATTTTAAAATATTAATATGTAATTGATTTGATATATAAAAAGATTTTTACTCCAAAAATAACTTTTCTTTGTAAGACAGCAAATAATTCAGTGGTGGAATACTATTATTTTTTTTTTTAAATTAGCAATTATAAGTAAGAACCTAAAATTAACTGTCTATTTCATCTCTCCATTCCTAAAATTAAATCCCCAAAAAAGTGAGGAAAAATACAGTGGAGGAATTATATATAGTAACACATATATACAAATAATTAATAATAACATAGAGTTGGAATATTTTGAGTGAAGTTTGAGTATCTTCATGCAACATTATTGTGGGAGTTTTTATTAATTCAATATGAATTATTTATATGTAGCCTAAAATACTATTTCTTTTTATTTGACCTGTCATGAGTATAAAAAAGAAAAAACACTTAGCCTCTACTCATATATGATATTAATTGAATTAAGCTGTTATGCATGTGTTTGAGCAAGAGCATAAGATTAAAAATAATAATAATAAAACAGATAATTTAATTAATTAGTTAATGTTCTACATGAGATGCAAATTAAAGCTCTATTGTTAAGCTGGCTTGCAAATTGGTGTCAACTTTTTTGCTTTCTTGTCTCAAAGCAAAAAAGATTGAATAATAATAATAATAAAAAGGTGATCATCAAAGCTATAAAATAATTGGAATGATTGCCAGATTAGATCAAATAGTTTAATCAATAAGACAAAAGTCACAGCACTAACCCTTACCCAAAAATAAAAATAAATAATTGTTTATTGAATATGGTCTGATCATTTACAATTTTTACTCATCTCTGTTTTCACATTCACAAAGCACAAGGAAATCTAAAGCTTTTTCCAATACCCCTTCTATCTCCTCTAAGGCAAACCTCTAAGGAAACCACAAACCTGTATAGTAAATAAATTGAAACAGACAAACAGATCCCAACTTTTTGACTTGATTTAAATTTTAATGGTACAGCAAATTATCTAATCCCCTTTCTAATCTTATTGGTTTTCTTTTAAGCCTGCAAGATTGGTGGAAACAATAATGATCAACATGTTTAATTAATATGAAAAATTCAAAAGAATCAAAAAACACTAAAATAGAATTCTACTAAAGAATAATTATTGATTATTAGAAATTTAGAATTAGAATATGGGTTTGATTACTCAAACTAAATGTATCATATTTATTTAACAATATTATCTAGAGCAAAAATTTATGTACTATATGAGCAGTACAACAACAACGACACCAATTATAATAATAATAATAATAATAATAATAATATCTTTACAAAAAGAACAGAAATGGTGGCATATTAATTGATTTGATTCAGGACGCATGAGTGTCTCAAAATCCAGCTAAGTTCATAAAGGAAAAAAAGCCAGTTGTTAATACATTGTACATTAAACAGTATTTTCAAGTACTCCAAGACTATACTAACTAAATTAAATTGGAATATCATAATTTTGAAAATAACTCCAATTGTCTGTACTACTAAACCAAATTCACGATATCACAACTTTGAATATAACAAAATCATAATATAACAAATTGGGAACAATTTCAATACTAACGAATCAAAATTCATCAATAATTATCATCACAATTTCTAAAATTAAATCAAAGCTCGTTGGTTGTACTAGGACTATATGAATTAATAACAAAATTTTCTGCATATATGGGGGAAATTAGGTATTCCCACATTAAGAAAGCCATTATGTGATGTTAAAAATATATTACCCCGATCCAGAATAGTCGGTGTCTAATGTGGCAACGGGATACCGGATAATTTATACCAAAAATATGTTACCCAATGAAAAAGAGAAATAAGTTCCTTTTAGGTGATTTGCAATACCTTTTCTTGTAATCTTATTGTCTTTAACGTTTCTTGTAATGTGGATAAAGAAACCCTAATTTCCTTCTATAAGCTTTTCTTCAAACATTATTTCAGTTCAAGTTGCCCTGTTAATTTACTGCTAAATTTAAAAGGTACTAAAAAAAAAAACAAGAAATAAAGTTCAAAGTTCATTTCCCTTAGTTTCTTTTATATTTATTTTATCCCATTAAAGCTTCACCTAACCATTTAGGACTTTCAATTAGGCTTTTTTGCAAAGTAAAGCTACCTTTGTGGTCTATACAATATAATTACATTAATAATAATAATAATCATAATAATTTAATTACTTATCAGATCTATCAAGAATAAAACAGAAGACAATTAGCAAAACGATTACACAGATAATTAAATAGTAATAACATAATACATATATAAATTGAATGTATATTAATACCTTTTGAACGAATATAGAGAAGGACTGAATTAACTGTGACTGTATCAACCGACAAGGCAAGGATACAGATCATAGGACTTAAAACAATTAATTTCAAATTTCTATATATATAAACAAAAATAATTTTTTCATCAAGTAGTTACAAGTTTATTTGAATGCAATGGAACCTCCACATGGGAGGCACCAAAAAGCTTGTCATAAAACCAAGTAATAAATCCAAGAAAAAAAAACAAAGAATGATGGAAATATATATACATAAACACATGTAAAACTACTAAAGAATCTATTATCTATTCATAATATTATATATATTTTTTTATAATTATGTAATATTTAAATTTATTAGATCTTACTAATCTACATTATAACCGAATAATATTTTATACAACCAACAAATGTAGGTAAAAGAATAAATACGAAATCAAAATTATCAATCTTAATATTCATTTTGTTTAATAAATAATCAAGAAACCTACAAAAAAGTAATCACAACCATTAATAAAGATTCAAGAATACGTAAAAAAAATCAACAGATCCAAAAGATCAAGCACATAAGACAAAAGAAAAACATTTTAGAAATTTAAAGAAAGGGTTATTTAGATCAAAGTAGAGATACCAAGAATCGAAGCGAATTGAATGGAATTGGAGATGTAGATGATGGTTTTCTTTGACCCTGTGTGTATCTTCCCACAGCTTTATTGAACCGCAAAAAAGAAACTGCTGGTGTTGGTGGTGGCAGCAAAATTTCGAGAACCACCAGTAGTGATAGATGCAGTTCAAGAAAGCTGTGGAAGAATACAAAGAGGGTCATTAATGCAATAAATATATTTATATATGTATAAAGAGAAATAAAAATAGGGATTTTATCGAATTCAAGATTCTTATACAGAAGCTTAAAAACCCTAGAAAGAAAGAAAGAAAAGAAAGATTTGGATTGGAAATACAAGAAATAGATATAAAAGGAGATTATAGGTTTAGAGAAGAGAAAGGTATTTGGGGGAGTATTTATAGCAGAAAAAGGAGATTTTTTTACCACCAATCCCAAGAAGAATATTGGGCCTGAGATTACTGAACCTAACCCTCCTTTTCTTTTCTTTTCTTTTCTTAATCTTTTTTCTCTTCTTTTTTTCTTCTTCCAGTTCCTTTCACCCACCTAACAAAAGCTTGACGACGTTTGATTCCATTAATCCTAATATTTTTTGTAAGTATATATGGGGTATACACATCTACCCTACATAATAACAAAATTTAATACGAATGTCTTTTCACTTAAATTATAAAAACATAATTGATGATAGTTTTGAGTATACATATAGTATATATAAATAAGAATTGTTTAATATTTTTTAGTGGAAAGAATTTGATTGCACTAAAACTAAATTAAAAAGTAATTAAAGCACATCTAAATATATATGTTGTTTAATAAAATAAAATAAAAATTAAGTATTGAAATATAATTTTTAAATTATAAAAATATTTAAAATTTTAATTGCTTATTTTATTAAGTGTTAATAATTTTAATTTTAAATGCTTTATTAAACTATCAAACATCATTTAAGGAGGTATTTTATAAAATTAAAAATTAAAAAATAAATGATATAATAAATTATTAAAATATTTAAAATTTAACCACTTATTATATTTAATATAAGTTTTAAATTAAAAATTATGACTTTTTATTTTAATTGATATTTAATTTAACTAAAATTTTTAAAACAAACGTTATTATATAATTTAAAATAATTAAATGTCGAAAATTTTAATTTTAAGTGTATATAAAACATAAAAGAATAACGTTATCAAATAATAAAATCAAATTCAAACATGAAAGAATAAAAATAAAAACAAAAACAAAAACAAAAACCAGCTATAACAGTTTAGTGGATAGTTTTTTTTTTTCAATAAAAAATAACATTTCATTCACGAAGAATGATACATTTCGAAAAAAAAATAATTGGAAAAATTATAATTAAAATAAATATAAAATAAGTTTTAGGGCTAAATTTTATTTATCAAATTATCAGACATTAATCAAGTTATCAGAGTAATAATTTCAACCCAATAATTATAATTGACACATAGACGGAAAATATATTTTACTCAAAATTGATATCAAGTCGTTTGATAAGTTCGATCATTAAAAATTAGATGAAATTTTTTTTTTATATTAAAAAAACAAACAAATCTTCATAAAAAAAATAATTTCAACTTACACAAATTAAAAACATACAAATAAAATAAATAAAAATAAAAATAAAAAAATTATATCTAACATTAAAATTTTATTTAAAATAATAACAAATAATTTAAAATAAAATAAATACTGTATTATTTTTAAGCATCAAATAAAAATGATAACAGAGAATAAGGGGATAAAAGAAAAAAAAAATAGAGGAGGAGAAGAGAGACATAAAGATAGAGGCAGCTATTGCATTGTTGCTATTTACACTCAGCACTTGAATCAGTGGATAGTTTGTTAAGACGTCAAATGTTGATAGTTAATTTTTAAATATATAAAATATAATATAAAAAATTATTTAAAAATAAATAAATAAATAATGTCCCATGAATATTTTTGCGGTTCTGATGTACCTAGCCGGATCTGACGGTGCTGGTTACCATAGTGGGGCACAGATATAAGTCCCACTTCAGATCTGTCTATGCTTTGGAAGAAAAAGTCTTACCCTCACGCGATTTCAGCGCGTGAAACTTTATTTTAATGGTCTGGACCAACACAACGGGCCTAGTTTTATTTTATTGTATTTTTACGTCTTAAGACCAGATCGGTCCAGGCTAGCCTCAAGGTTGCTTTTGGGAATACGTAACTAATATATTTATGATAATAAAAATAATTATTTATTAAATACTATTAAAATTTATTGATAAATTTTAAAATTCAATTCGATTCATTAACAGACCAAAAATAAAAAATTGTGATTGACAAGCCAAGTTATTGAACAAGCCAACAAATATATATATATATTGATTAATATCAACATCAGTTTTATGATATCTAAACTCAAATGAATTCATAAGGAAGATAAAAAAATTTATAATTTATTTGTGTTCGAGTTTCAAATACTATTTAAAAAGATCAAATTCTTTATTATTGGAATCAATAAAAATTACTAAAAAAAATATTAATAATACCATTAAATTTTTTAACTGATTCATATTTCATAAAATTAAGTCAAGCTTTTATTTGATATATAGTTTGTACAAAACAGTTGAGAATACATTGCATATATATATATATATATATATATATATATATATATTGATTTGATTTGATTTTTATAAAAATAAATCAACCAAACTGAACAATATATAACAAAATTATACATACTATATATTATACATTTTTGGTAGTTTTAGTTATTTAATTAATAGTTGGATTTGATTTTTCTCCCAAAAAATTTAATTATTTTAATTTCGCACGATTTTAAATAAATCAATTGATATTGAAAATAAAAAAGAGATTATGGTGTTTGATAATATTATTTAAAATTTAAAATTAATTTTTTAATATTTAATTATATTAAATTATTTAATAACACATATCTTAAAAATCTAAATTAAATTTAAAATTACTTGAAATGATAACTTAAAATTTTTATCTTAAAATTTATTATACATTATAATAATAAATGATTAAATTTTTAAATTAATAACTTTATCATTTATATTTTTAGTACTTAATTTTAAATTTTATCTTTAGCAAAATAGATATTTTATCAATAAATTTCTGTGTTTATTAATTGGCCATTGACCTAACATTTCAAATTAAAAAAATAAAAATAAAATAAAATTGGACCTCAACGTACTATAAAATAATTAAAAGATAAACTTTTGAATTTTTTTAAAAAAATTAATATTTAAGCACCTAATTTCATAAGAAAAATTATTATTGATTTACCAATCAATTGTTTCTATTTTAATGTCATATTAAAAGAAATTGTTTAAAAAACGGAATGAATGTCTTCACTTTATTGCCCCTTTTTTAGGAATTTCGTACATATATTGGTGAATCTTTATCGACCTACGTGCAATTTTTAATTTAATTAATTAAGAAATTAATACTCGAAAAACAAATAATAAATACATGAAGCCAAAAATGTTTCCAACTTACCACATTTACTAAATTCGCCAACTTATATATGTCCCACCAATTAATTATATTGAAATTTATTTGTAGTTTTTAGAAATTTTATTTTATATTACTTCATTTATTTATTTTTTTAAATTAATGAGATAATTTTTAATTTTGATTATATTTCTTATTAGAGATGAAATTAATGATTAAATTTGAATTAATCAATTAAAAATAAATAAATAAGGATGAAATTAATAAATTAATTTTGTATGAGTTGAAAATTAATTTCGTGTAAAAAATTGAGTTTAGATGAATTAAGTGAAATTTTTTTTTATAAGTTAATAGGTATTTTTTTTTTTTTTATTTAATCACATGTATTCTTATTCTCATTTTATAATTAATATATTTTCATCCCTTTTTATAATTGATAGAATTAAAATTTTATTTTGAAATTCGTAGCTATCCCTTTTAATATATATATTTTTCACAAATCGATTTTAAAATTTTATCATAAAATATAAATATGTTATACATATTTTTTTTTTTATTACGTAGCTTAAGTTTAATTGAAACTGTACATAACTTTGTCTTAAAAATAAAAATATAACTGAAAGTAAATATGAAAAGAAAATACACACTTATAAAATAAAAATAAAAAAATTAAGAGGAACAATTACTATATTTTACAAAATAAAATAAAAATTTTAAGAGAATTTTCTAATATTTAAAAGTTTCAATTTACTTACGAAATCATTTTGTTTTACTAAAATTAATATTATTATGTACTAATTACAATTTAGATAAATGGAAAATGTTAAAGTGAAAAAAAAAAAATTATAAATAATTGGTGAAATAGAACATTAATCTTAATATGAGAATACCAAAGCGCGTGGTGGCACGCACCATGGACGTCGCAGTGGGAGTGGAAGTGGGCAAAAAATAAAATTAGGAGAAATTAAGAAAGGTTAAATAGAAAAATTAGAGGGTAAATGAAGAAGAGGATCCACATGGAAGCATGTGGGTATGGCCCCACAGTGGGGTGTTGACAGTACACTCCGTTTTTTCCGGAGCAGAGGTCGCTTTGTCGGGCTGGTGTGTTTGTGGTTTTTTTTATTAATGGATTCAAATTTTTATTATTCATTTACAAAATAATCTCATCTTACTATGAAAATAACACGTCAGTTCTGTATTGTTGGACACTTCCATTTGTACCTTAATTGTCAACTTATGTGGAACTGGAACTACATGGCTCTCCATATGCCAACTATTCTAGTTCTATTTGTACTTAATTTATTTTTTTATACTCATCTCTTATTTTTAATTGGAATATAGTTCTTATTGTCTAGTTAAATTTGACTCATATAAACTCGTATGGATTCAAATTTCATCATAAAGATTATCTTATATATACATATAATTTTAAAAAAATTATAAGATAATCAAAGAGTATAGTATGTTATTTACAGTGATATTATTTATTTATTGAATTTTTGAGTTATTTTTTTTTTATATAAATTATCTGATATCCGATATAATTTAGTACTAATTACCTTGAATTCAAATTAAATAAGATCATATGAGCGATAAAAACTTTTTCTTTCAAGTTTTAAAGTAGTTGCATGCTCTTGAGAGAAAATATATTAATTCTAATCATATATATATTCTATAATTAGTATTTTAAAAATGAATTGATTAATATTTCTTTGATTTTCTTTATTATCTCTCTCTCTTCTTGTTACTTGTCAAGGGGAGCTTCTCTTTTGATTTTTTTTCCCTTTTCATATTTTTTTCTTTTGTTTTTATTAAAGTATGAAGATGTTTATAAATATATATATTTTTAATTTACATTTTAACATGGGGTAGAAGTGTTGTCTAAAGTTGAACTCCAAAGGTTCTGCTTGGTAAAAAAATTTATTCATTCTATTATTGATCAAAATTTAATTTTTAGGATCAACACTCATGAGGTAATTCTTAAATATATAAGTTTTGTTTGGGGTATGTCCTTTAATCTACTTAGAAATGAGATTTAATTTTGATTGACATGTAATATTTCTGACTAATTGAAAAAAAAATAATGAAGTTATAAATTGTAATGTTAAAGTCAACCTTTTTGAATAGCTGATTAAATAATTATGAGAAATTTGATTATCACTCTAATTAAAACTTCAACATGTAATGTATAATTTGCGTATAATTTTATTTTAGTATAGTATTTGGATCAAATTAATTAATGATAATTTATTTTATTTATAAATAAATTTCATTATAAAATTGATTTATAAATGAATTATTATATTCAGTATGTTAATTATTTAGTGTATGATTCATTTCTAAAATTTATTAATTTTGTTAAAATCAAAATAAAATTAAATAAATTTCAAATATATAATTATTTTTTATGAAATTAACCTAACTAATTTCATGAAACTAATGACATGAAATTGTAAATAAATTATTATATATTCATAATAAATACAAAATAAATAAATTTTTCTAAATATATTATATAAAATTTTATAATATCCATTTATATCAAAACAAATATTAAAAATATAATTCTAAAAACAAACAAAACAAAAGTTCATCGATTATTTTATGCATATATTACGTGTACATTTATACACTTAGAGGTTGGTGGGTTGGTTCATGTTTAAGTTAGCTGGCAATCACTAATTTAGCCCTATCTTTTCACTAAATAAAGCTTCTTTGTTGTTTTGTTTTGATTTGATTTGATCTAACATTATAATAATCCTTTCCTTTGTGTTGAAATCAACTTATGTGGGATGCATGGAATCTTTTTGTTGCCTAAGACAGGCAATTTTTGTGACTATAGTCTATAGATGATGTTTCTAACGATGTTTCGTTGGCACAATCAGGGTATCATTTTTTACGAGGGATAAATATCGAAGTACGTCCGGGCCTAAAGGAATTTGGGCTCATGAAAGCCACCCTCCAAAGGCAGTCTACTAGTTTGAAGTACATTGATAAAATCCAAACAAACTAAAAGCCATAAAGGTACTGGGCCATGATGGAGCCTGAGAAGGGCATCCCACCTTAGAGAGGCATTATAGGACATACCTTGCCTCGCTCAAACCTCAAACTAGTCCTCGGCTCATAGGTAGATACTGCATCATCTTGCTATATGCGAGGTCCCCCAAACTCATGCTTCTTAATCCTTCAGACCAGCCTCTGACCAGCTTAATAAGAGATAATAATGTATTAAGACAGTCTTTCTAATACAACACGCACAACAACACTGCATGACTGTAGTGTCTAAAGTTAAAGGTGGTTTTCTGACCCTTTAATAATAACATGATCTCATAATCTCCTTAATATTGTCACGCATCCATCAACTCTATCAAACGACTTGAGATATATAATATATAACTGACATTATCAACTACTAATAAGGAGATTCAATGAATATTTTCTAATCTCTTTCTCTCACTAAGATATTTTGTTTCTCTAGGAAGAAAAATAACCTTCTTCCTTAAGATTTTTTTATTCACAAACCAATTGACTTTGGCATCAATGAGACTTTGTCAAGTTTAAAACTTGGCTCCTTGATGTTAATTTGTTCATCTTGCAGTTCAGATTATTCTATTAGGCTCAGATATATAAGAGAAGAGGTCTATATCACTCTTTGAAAATCTTTAAATTATCAAATGACCCAAATATTATATTTTTTATAAAATTTACGTTGTTATATTATATAATATTTCATTTAATTATTTTCGGTTAAATATTTATTTAATTTATTCAGTTCTATAGATATATTTTTTTATGATGAATTTTAATTTTAATATTAATTGATACTAAAAAATATATAATATTAATTATAATACTAATATAAATATAGTTCTAATTCAATTCAATTAAAATTTTAAAATTGACTAAATTAACTAAATCAAAATATTTTAATTTCGTTAAATTAAATCAATTAAATTTGACTTGTTTATCAAAGGTAATTTATCTATTTAATTACTTGATTAGATTTATTAATGAAAATTTTCTTATAAATAATAAATATTTTATTATATTGTTATATAGTTATTTTATTGTTTAATTTTAGTTACATGCGTATTATATTTGTTTTGAGCATATTGATAATAAATGTTAAATTGTATAGTAAGATTTATGTTTTTTCATATTATATAATATTAATTTAATTATTTTTTGTTCAATTTCGAATCAATTTTTGTTCAATCTCGATTGAATTTCTGATTCATGAGCTTATGTCTCTACTAATTTTTAGATCGAGTCGATTTTAAAAATATTGATAAAAACTTACTGCTAACTCAGCAATTTAACATACTAATTGTGCAAGAAATTTTGAATCACGTAAACTAACTAAATTAGTTTGTGATCCCTATATAGCAATAGTCCTAGGGGACGAATAGAATTATAGAATTCAAATGCAATTCTCACCTAAATGCATTATAATAATAAATATAGTGCAAATATACTTAAAGTAGAGTAAGAGTTAGAGAATTCTTAGCCAATTATTTTTATAGTGGTTCGGAGCACAACTTTTCTTCTACGTCAACTTCTCTCAAGTCTACGACTTGCGGTTCTACTAGTTAATCGGGATTGTGTTCAGCGCTTACAATAATTCTTTCTGGGATTTCGTCCTTACAATAATTTATTCAGGATTTTGCTCAACAATGGAATACCACCAATTATTACAAACACACTTTGATATAAAGAAGTTCACAAATTTTTCTAATACTCAAGCAAAGCTATCTTAAGAATATAAAATGAAGTACAATAGATTTTACATTTCTTGAATACAAAATAAAAGAGATTAAAGTATCAATGTTCAAGTTTACAAAAGAGAATGAAGAGTGAGAGTTTTTTCAATAGAGTAGTCTTTGTATATCTTTAAATAATGTTCAAAATTTCAATAGATTGTCTTTGTATATCTTTTAATAATGTTCAAAAATCTTCTTTCAACTGCAAATGGTTTTCTATTTATAGTTTTAAGGTCTTGTATACTAAATATGACCATTTAGGTATATTAAATGCAAGATCTCACTCAAAAATTATTTTCAACGGCTATATTTTTCAAACAAATTTAACAGATATGCAAAAATAACGGCTGTTAAGAAACCATAATGGACGTTAAACCTTGAAAAGTAACGGTCGTAAATAATCTTTAATAGGTGTGAAAATTCTTTTTATGTCTCAAACTATTTTTGCAAGACAGACAGTAACGATGGTAAATGCTTTTTTTATGGTCATGAAAATGCTCTTTGTGTCTCAAACTATTTTAAAAATCAGAGTTATAACAAATGTGAAGATCTTCTTCACGAGCGTAAAAATGCTGTGTTTTTTTTGAAATTCAACCTTTCAGACTTAACAATCATTAAAGTAATTGTCACGAGCATTACTCTAGGTTTGATCATCATTCTTATTGTTTTTAAGGTATTTCTTATTAATCATCCTTAAAACAATAAAAATATAACAATAATATAATAATAAACTAATATAGGGCACAAAATAATTTTCAAGGATATTTTTCATACATCATCAAAATCAATAAGGATTTAACAATTTCTCCCCCTTTTATGGTGACAAAAACTTCTTAATAAACTAATTAACTAATTTCAATTTATTTCTCAAAATTTCCCCTTAAACCAAGCCATCTCATACTTCTAACAGATATACTCAAAATATCTCAAATAATTCAAATAGCTCATCAAGAGCTCAACTCATCAAGTGCTCATCACTACTTATTCCTATTTCCTTTTTAGATATAGTGATAGATAATAATATATATATATATATATATATAT
>CANXYC010532289.1:0-39163 GCA_948193065.1 Aleurites moluccanus | reverse complement strand
TACTCTCATGTAAAAGTAAATGGGTTTTTTGTTATGCCATATCTCATATGGTGTAACATCAACTTATTTAGATGGGACTCTGTTTAGTAGATAAACAGCAGTCTCAAGTGCATACCCCCAAAATGATTTTGGGAAATCTACAAAGCTCATCATGGATCTCACCATATCTAATAGGGTTCGGTTCCTTCTCTCATATACACCATTGTGTTGTGGTGTATATGGAGCTGTCCATTGAGATAATATCCCATTATCTCTCAGATAACTTTGAAACTCTTAGCTTAAGTATTCACCATCTCGATATGATCTAAGTGTTTTGATACTTTTGCCAAGCTGTTTCTCTGCTTCATTCTTAAACTCTTTGAACTTTTCAAAGGCCTCAGATTTGTACTTCATAAGATACAAATACCCATATCGTGAGTGATCATCAATAAAGGTAATGAAGTAAGAATATCCTACTGTAGCTTGTATTGACATTGGTCCACATACATCACTATTGTCACCACTCAACCTGGGAGCCGGGACGGTCCTAAGGTACGGGTATTGCCTAAGCTACCAGTACCACGAAAAACCCAACTATCAGTATGATATGGCAAACAATTCATATATTCAGCTCAAATATAGCTTAATATTTCTACTGAAATTTTTGACAGCATATCCTCTAATATGTGACTATATCCCGCTGTAAAAAAAAGTAAATAATACTCCCAATATAACTTCATTATCAACATCCAACTCAACCTCCAATATCAACTCATTATATGTATCAAACCATATACATCCATAGTATAATTTATATGTAAAACTAAAAGAAACAAGCACACACATATATGACTCTATTTAGGTTACAGTACCATGGAATCTCTAATAATGTATAAATATTTACATATACTGATTAAGACCCGAATATTACATGATACAAGTAGCAAAATTCCAAGGCGAGGATAGATAGTGCCAATGGAATTCGAGTCTCACTGCGGTCCTGAAAAATAATGACAACTACGGAGAGTGAATATAAAAATACTCAGTGAATCTATATATATAAAAATGTAGTAAATGTTCATAATACCATGATCGTTCCCAAATGACCTGTAGAAATAATATAAGATAGAAAAAATGGGGTGAAACAAGTTTCCATATGAATATCCAATGTATGAGTCAACTCTCATATGATATAACAGGATTGGGTCCAATGAAAAGTGCAATCACATTGTAATAGCACAATCATGTATAATCCAATGTACGTAAAGGAGATCAATCCTTACGGCTAGAGAATAACACCCCTCCCTAGCAAGGATCCAATGAATACCAGTGTGCACACGGTCGATGGAATTACCTGCTACATCATCGAGGTAACCCTGTTATAATACCATATGGGCGTGTCTCAACAGAACAATAAAAATAGCATAAATTCAACTCATATAGGGGTGGAACAATCCAATATATATCCATAATGAATAATAGAATAAGTTTAGATCAAGTGATAAAAATGGTCGGCGGGCCCAATTGCGCTATCGCAATTGGCACTCGCCGTTACGGGTCCGTTTTAGAATTTTTGAGTGGTTTCTAATTACCTATGCTATCAATGAATTTAAGTGGACTATAAGGTACCATTTTAAAGCTTAGGAAAAAAAAATAGATGATTAGGTCAAGTGGGGGTTCAATTGACCATTTAAGATTCATTTTATGGCCAGTCAAAGTTCAGGTCAATTTAAGTCATTTCGGTAGGCTTATTTAGGGGTAATAATGCACTGTAGGTACTTTAGGATATCAAGTGTTGGTTTATCATTCCAATTGACATATATATGATATATGATGCAAATCATACATAATTATATATATAAACTCACCTTAGATCTAAAAATCCACTTCAACCCCCGGTACACAACCCGTATTAGATCTAAAAATCCACTTCAACCCCCAGTACACAACCCGTAGGCCCGCCGTTCGTCACCTCTAACTGAAATACCCAAAAGTTCACCTATTTCCATATATAACACTCCGGTAAGACTTATAATGTCACGAGCCGTTTCCGAATTGCGACGGTCCTAGGATGCAGGAGATGCTAATGGCAACCGATACCAGTAGAACCTAGTATCACATACATAATCTATAAATCATAATTTCTCAGTAGTGTTCTCGACACCATCGATTTTCAGAAAAGTAATTAGTTTGCTTTCTAACTGTGTCTCTAAAATTATTTTTCATCATTTCAATACTTTTGAACCACATACTAAGAACTAAATCATGCATATGAGTTATAACTTTCTAGGGTATTACATTCTACCCCCCTATAAATAAATTCGTCCTCGAATTTAAATAAATACATACCTCACTGCTGGAACAGGAATGGATATCTACCTCTCATCTCCTGCTCGCTCTCCCAAGTGCACTCCTCCATTGATTGGTTTTTCCAGAGCACTTTTACCATCGAGATCTCCTTATTCCGCAACTGTCTGACTTGTCGATCAACTATCTCCACTTGTAGCTCCTCATAAGACAAGTCCTCATTGAGACCAACATCCTGTACCTCCAATATATGTGATGGATCAGACACATATTTTTGTAGCATCGAGATGTGAAAAATCGGATGTACATGGCTCATATTGGGTGGAAGAGCCAATCTATAGGCCACATTACTAATCTTCTCAAGAATCTCAAATGGGCCTATAAACCTTGGTGACAATTTTCCCCTCTTCCCAAATCTCATAATACCTCTCATCGGTGAGATCTTAAGGAAGACATGACTGCAAAATGTACATCCTTCCTCTTCGAATCAGCATAACTCTTCTGCTCCTGAAGGCGGTCTTCATCCGATCTCTGATCATAGGCACCTTTTCCATGGTTTCCCTTATCAACTCTGGCCCCTCTAGCTGCTTCTCTCCTGGCTCTACCCAACACACTGGAGATCTGCACTTCCTACCATATAGTGCTTCAAATGGAGTCATACCAATAAAAGAGTGGTAACTGTTATTATAAGAGAACTTAATCAATGGCAGATAGTAATCCCAGTTACCTTTGAAATACAAAACACACAACTGAAGCATATCTTCCAAAGTCTGGATTGTCCTCTCCGACTGCCCATCAGTCTGCAGATGGAAAGCAATACTGAACCGTAACTGGGTACCCATATCCTCCTGAAATTTCAGCCAAAATCGGGAGGTGAACTATGTATCTGTGTCTGAAATGATTATCAAAGGAACTCCATGAAATCACACAATCTTATTCACATACAACTGTGCATACTGAGCTGCCGTATAACTGGTCTTAACCTCCAGAAAATGAGCAGATTTTGTCAAACTATCTACAATCATCCATATAGAGTCATAACCCCTAGTAGCCTTCGATAGACCTACTACAAAATCCATAGTAGCCTGCTCCCATTTCTACTCTGGAAACTCAATCTCCTGAAGCAACCCTGATGGCTTCTGATGCTCAAACTTAACCTACTGACAGGCTAAGCATTTGGAAACAAACTGAGCCATATCTCTCTTCATACCAGGCTACCAATATACATCTCTCAGATCATGGTACATCTTTGTAATGCCTGGATGTACACTATATGCTGAATAGTGAGCTTCTCTCATAATCCGATCCCATAGCCCATCAAAATTCGGTACACATATATGCTTCCCACACTTCAGTACACCATCCTCCACTATAAACTCTGTCATCATCCCATTCTGCACATCTCCCTTAAGCTTCAGTAGATGAGGATCCCTATTCTGAGCCACTTGGGATCCTCATCTGCCAAATTCCTCATCTCCACACCCCTATCTGCCAAACTCCTCATCTCTCGGATCAAGGGTCTCCTACCAACTATAATATGAGCTAGACTGGCCATGGATTTCCTACTCAGTGCATTAGCCACTACATTGGCCTTACCCGGGTGATAAAGGATCTCACAGTCATAATCCTTAAGCAACTCCACCCATCTGCGCTGTCGAAGATTCAGATCCTTCTGCTAAAATATTTACTGCAAACTCTTATGATTAGTATATATCTCATATTTCGATCCATACAAGTAATGCCTCCAAATCTTCAATGCAAATACTACAACTGCCATCTCCAAATCATAAGTCAGATAATTTGCTTCATGCTTTTTTAACTGACGAGAAGCATAAGCAATCACTCTCCTGTTTTGCATCAGTACACACCCCAATCCGATCGGAGAAGCATCACAATACACAGTGAATTTCTCCCCCTCCAATGGCAATGCTAACACTGGAGTACTAGTAAGGCAATACTTCAAAGTCTGAAAACTGCGTTCACAATCATTAGTCCATAGATAACACTTTTGTTTTCACATCAATCTAGTCAACGGAGCTGCAATCCTAGAGAAATCCTTAGCAAATCTCCTATAATACCCTACCATACCCAGAAAACTGCGAACCTCTGAAACACTTGTAAGCTGGGGCCAATTAGCAACTGCTTCAATTTTCTGAGGATCCACCTTAATACCATCCTTGCATATCACATGCTCAAGGAAACACACTTCAGTTAGCCAGAACTGACATTTAGATAGCTTAGCATACAGTTGATGCTCTCGAAGTGTCTGCAAAACAATCCTCAGATGCTCCACATGCTCCTCCTCACTCCTAGAATAGATAAGTATGTCATCAATGAATACAATGACAAACTTATCCAAAAATGACCTGAACACCCTGTTCATGAGATCCATAAAAGCAGTCGGTGCATTGGTCAACCCGAATGGCAACACCAAGAACTCATAATGCTCATATCGGGTCCTGAAAGTAGTCTTAGGTACATCACCCTTCTTAATCTTCAACTGGTGATACCCAGACCTCAGATCAATCTTTGAAAAATGGCTAGCACCCTGTAGCTGATCAAACAAGTCATCTATCCAAGGCAATGGATACTTGTTATTCACTGTCACCTTATTCAGCTGCCTATAGTTTATACACATCCTCAAAGAGCCATCTTTCTTCTTTACAAATAATATCGGTGCACCTCAAGGAGAACTACTCTGTCTGATGAACTCTCTATCCAATAACTCCTGTAACTACACCTTCAATTCCTTCAGTTCAGCTGGAGCCATTCTGTATGGAGGAATGGATATAAGATCAGTGCTTGCATGCACCTCAATCTGAAACTCAATCTCCCTATCTAGGGGCAATCCTGGCAACTTTTTAGGAAACACATTAGGAAACTCCCGAACTACTGGTATCTGATCAAGCTGTATAAAAGACTTCTACACATCGATCACATGAGCCAAATAGGCTGAACAACCTTTCCCAATCATCCTCCTAGCTTGGATAGCAGGAACCAGATTAACCCTAAACTACTGAATATCACCCTGAAACTCAAACTCTGGCTGCCCCTCAGGCTAAAATCTGACCTTCTTCTGATAACAATCAATAATCGCTCGGTGCCTCGTAAGCCAATTCATACCCAAAATAACATCTAACTCTAACATGGGCAACTCAATCATATCAGCACACAATATATTATCATCAATCTCAATCACACGGTCAGGATAATAATAATCCACATCAACACTCTCACCCATAAGAGTAGCAATCATCAAGGGCACATCTAACAATTTCCTTTCCTTATTCAATTTAGGTGCAAAGTGTGGTGACACAAAGGAATTAGTAGTACCAGAATCAAATAAGACATCTGCAATCTCATTCTAGATCAAAATAGTACCTGTGACCATATTGTTTGATCTCTGGGCCTCCTGGGTGTTAACTGCAAACACTCTGCCCTGACCCCTGCCAGCTGGGGCCTGACTACCACTGTGAGTCTATCCTTCTTTGCCTCTACCTCTGCCTAAAACCTCTCTGCCTATATTCTGACTCATCTGTACCGTCGGCTGAGAAACCGTAGCAGATGGTTACTGCTCACTCCATAGTGGACATCTGCTAATGAAGTGACCATGCTGCCTGTACTTTAAACAAGCACTTGACTGTAACCGGCACTCTCCTCTGTGCCTCCGTCCATAGAACTCACAAACAGGCACACCAGGCATCTGTGTCGCTGGTCTAGAAGAACCCTGTGAATAAACAGGTGTAGACCATACCACTGGTGGTCCCTTACTTTGAACCCTCCTCCTCTAACTACTAACTTAAGATAGCCGAACAAATCGAGGCACTGGCTCTGCCTGTCTAGGCAGGGAGTTGCTCTCCCCCTCCTAACCTGAGATCTTGGACCTTCTTTCCTCTTCGAGTCCCTTTTTGCCTTCTCTGTCTTATACTTCTTTTCTATCTGTGTGGCCTTATCAATAATTGTCGTCAGAGAAGTAAACTCTGTAGCCAATAATGCATTGTGAAGTGCAGCATGTAAACTTCTCATAAACCTGCTAATAAGATAAGCCTCTGAAGGAACCATATGAGTAGCATACCTACTCAGCCTGATGAACTCCTTCGTATACTCCTCAACTGATCTATCCCCCTGTTCTAACTGCTCAAATCGAACCAAATTATGGGTTTTCACCCCCTCAGTGATGAACTCATCAATAAGCCCCTGTCGAAACTCAATCCATGTAGGTGGATGCTCACCATATAACCTAGGCTCCATCCTCCTAGAAAACTAAGTCCACGCCTTCCCCTTCAGTAACAATCCAACTAACTCAACAGCTCTCAACTCAGAATATGGTAGTCTCATCACTACCTTCTCTACCTCCTCTAGAAAGTCTACTGGGTCACTGCCCCTGTCTCTCCTGAACTCTTGTAAGTTTAGCTTTAGAAAGCTAAATATAGATACACCACCCTCCTCAATCACTCTACGGCCTCCCTGTACAGCAGGCTCCCCAGGAACCCCTACTGGCTGCATAGGAGCCGGTGCAACTGAAACTGCCTTTGGTGCCACAGGTGGAGGCACTGCTACTGGAATTGGTGGTGGCGTTACATTATGATGCTCCCGCCTCAAATCAGCCATATCTCTACATAACTCCATCAATCCCCTCATAATCTTAACTCTCCAGGGATTGTCGCCCCTCTCTGTATCCTCCGAAGTCCGTTGAGATTTGGACAGACCCTCTAAAACTAAAATCTCCCTCACTAAGGACTCATTAGAGGCAACCTCTGCCTCATGGGTATCTCTGTCCCTCTTGTCAGACATCTCTGTAATCTGTCAGAAAAAATAAAAACATGCTCAGAATAAGACAGAAACGCAGAATATTAACATATAACAGACAATAACAGCAAAGGACGACAAAGGAAATCCTATGCTTCATGGTTTACTTAATTCTATCCCATTTTGTACTTAATCACTATTCCTCTGTAATTCAGGTACTATTCATCTGTAACCTAGAACTCCACTGTCTGTAACCTAGAGCTCTGATACCACCTCTGTCATGACCCATTTCTGGATCGCGAAGGTCCTAGGATGCTGGAGATGCCAATGGCGACCGGCACCCATAGAACCAGTATTACATGCATAATCTATAACCATCAATTAATTATTTATTTTACTTAATTACCATCCATTCTGTCATTCTGTAATTCTTATTATAAATTAGCGCAAATGGCTGTAATAGTCAATATATCAGTCCATATGATCATCACATATCTCATAATATCATCACGTATATATAAATGTTCATATTCTAACTATCTCATACATACCCCATGGAGCAGCTAGATTATGAACATCAAAATACAGAATTCATAATATATACATTAAATGACAGCAAGCAGAAATCCTTGGATAACAGACGACGGGATTTTGCAATCTACTCCTCTCATGAAATGGTTAAACAAATAAAAGGTGAGTATATAAGATACTCAGTGAATCTATATGCATCGCAAGTCAAATAGGATGAAACAATGATATATACATGATAAAGGAACAATGGAACAATATCAATCATGTTGGTTTACAGAATCAATATCAGAAATCAATAGGAATATAAATGGTCATATCAAAGTCATGGAATCATATGGTAAGACAGATATAGGGTCCTGTAACATGTAGACTATGTATAATTATATAGTTGATCACATATCAAGTAAGCATAAGACTGATCAGGTCCTATGGCCGAGACCAATAACCCTTCCCAGCTAGGGCATCAATATCAATGTGCACATTGCCGATAGTACCCACTACCCTGTCAGATCGACAGCTCTGTCAAACCATATTTAGGTCAATACAAATGAACATCATATCAATAGACACCATTATTTAACAATGGTATCATCAATTGCATTAAACTCAATATCTTTCAAATCAAATGGCATTTGAATTAAAGGCATTGTAATATACAATATACAATCAAGGATAAGGGTTATGGTAAACAATAAAGGTTGGTTCAGTAAAGGAAATCGGTAGGCCAATTGGCATGCCAATATCACTGGTGACGATGGCATTCAAATGGTAGGCCTATAGAATATAAAGCAATAGGCCAAGGCAAAAATAACTAGGCATTTAATCAAACACTTGGTGGGCACAATTTGGCAAGCCAATAGGTTAGGATATGGTGCAAGTTTGGCTTGTCCATTTGAATCAACAACAAAGTTCACTGGCAACAATACAATAGGTATCAAATAACCAAGATTAAACAACACAAAATGGATCAAATTGGCTAAGGAATTTAAGGCAAAAATCAAAGAAAACTAAGGCAATGAATAGTAACACCCCATTCGGCCAATAATCAATCTAAGGTATTAGGTATGTTATTTGATGCATATAAGACTCACCTAAGCCTTCCAATTGTTTTGAAAAATTGATTTCCACCCAAATTCTTCAATGGAGGCAAATAAGGCAACCTTGACAAATCTTGAATTCTACACTAAATAATCCATCAATTAGTTACCTCATGACTTCCAATTAACATAATCTAGCATCAATCAACATAAACTAACACTAATTGATATAGCTAAGACAAACAACTTCAATTAGATTAGGCAATTTGGGCATTTCTATTAAAATGTATCAATTGATGCAATCTAACTTAAAATCTATTCAATTCAACCTTAAAATCATCTAACTAAACCATAAAATTGAACAAACAACTTCCTTACCTCAAGGTGATGAAATGGCCAGATTCTTTATGGAGTTCTTCCTTGAAATCCTTTAGCTTTCCAAGCAATCTAAAGATGGAGAATGGAAGAACACAACTCAAGTTTTCTATGAAAATTTCTAAGAAATTTGGTGTAAAATGATGAAGAAATGGAGGGGAAATGAAAGAAAGGTGGTTCGGCCAAATGGTGAGAAGGAAGAAGAAAATGACAAAATTTTCTAAGTGTTGGCTTATATACAAAAGTCAATTGGCAAATTTCATTTTAGTCCTTAAGCTTTTAAGTAATTAGGTTTTGACCTCAACTTCTTCTGTAATTTATTCTGACAATTCTATCAGGATTTAGATTCCAATGTGAAGAGTCAATAAGCTTATTTCAATTTATACTTATTTATAAAAATGGTTTTAAAGTCATTCCGTAACTCCAACGGACCAGTTTTCACTATTCACCTTAAAGTTCATTTTATTTACGATTTTGTCATTGGTTACTTTTTCAGTGTTCCTAAATGTTTTTCACTTCTTTCTTTTTATCAAAATTACACATGCATTATGGTGATCTTTTTCCCCCCGATCAAATTCATAAATTCTTTTGTTGACCGGACAGCTAATTTCTCGGCAGTGTTCCCGACACCACCGATTTTCGAAAAAGTAATTAGTTCGCTTTCTAACTATGTCTCTAAAATTATTTCCCATCATTTCAAGACTTTTGAACCACAAACTGAGAACTAATTCATGCATATGAGTTATAACTTTCTAAGGTATTACATATAAACATTACAAAATACATTATTCACATCAAAATACATCCAACATACATCATATACATCACATTACACAGTCAATACTTTTTCATTCCTTTATGCATCAAATACATTTCTATCACTACATTTCACTTACGTTTCATATATGTATCACTATTATACAAAGTTAAGAACTTATACACACCTAGTTCAACATTTCATATAATACATATATCTAATTACAAGTATACTTTCCAAGTAACTTATATCAAACATTATTTTCATATCTAACCTTTCCATATTCAAACCCTTCCTTCCCATTTGCTTCAACCTAATCCATTAAACCTATAACCTAGATATGGTTCGGCCTTGATGGAATTCTCTCCATTCTTTCATTTTTCAATACCAATCATTCAAACATCATAAATACACATCAAATGTATAACATTCAAGCATTCCAACATATTAAACACCAAAGTACCAATTTTTCTTTAAAGACCATACCATTCGTCCTTCCTTAAAAACCAACCAAAAGAATTTATTTTCATCAAATGGCTACTAATTCATCACAAACACACTAAATACATCACATTTGAATCAAAACTCCATTAATTTAACACATTTAAATCTTACCTCTTCCAAGTTTTTGATTTTCTTTCAACCTAAACACATATTTGTTACAAATTAATATCAAGAAACATCTAAAGATTAAAATTGAATCAAAAGAATGGTAAAAACACTTACTTCTTCAATAGTTCCTTGAAATCTTCCAAGCTTTGATTTATCAAATTTTCTTGATTTTTCTTGATTCTAAGGTTAGAATTGAGTTTAGAATAATTGAATTAACTAGTTTTGATCAAGAAATGAGAGAAAATAATTTGATATTAAGATGGACAAGAATGGTCATAGCCTAGCTTAAGAAGAAAGAGAAAATTTGCAAGAAAAATGGCTAAGGTTGAAGAAGAGGTGGTAAATATCAAATTCATAATTCTATACATTGATTCTATAGTAAAGAATATGCAACCTAGCTTACTAACCATTCAATTCTTGATTTTTCCATTCAATGGTTTGATTTAGGTTAACTTAAAATGGTTACCATACACTTGCATGCATCAAATATGTCCATATACCTTAAGAAAAGACTATACTATCCCGAATTCAAATTTGATCCCTTTTCAATTAACTTTTCTCGTAATTATTTTCTACCGGCTTTAATCTTCCAACATTAATTCATATGACTATTGCACCTCTATTTTCATGTCCTAATATTTTCTTTCCCATCAAATATAATGTAAATTTCCACTAATTCTATAAAAAAAACTCAAAGGGTGTGAAATGACCATTTTGCCCATAGTTCACCAAAAACCTAATTTTACCCGATTGCTTCCAATAGTCTTTTATCCTCCTCTAATCATACAAACACATCATAAAACATGCATACATGTCAAATTTAAGCATAAACATATAGCAAATCACAACAATCAAGTCAAATCAAAATTCCCAAGGTAGCCCTTTGTGGTCCAGATTCTAGGTTTTGACTGAGGTGTTACAACTATATATTAGGTCCAATGGCCTAATAGCCCGCTCACCTTTTCCATTAAAAGGTAGCTTAGTCATCTTGCCTAATAAACAGGACTCGCATGTATCATATGATTCATACTCGAATGACCCTAAGTCACTAGACTTGTATAACTTAATCATGCGTTTCTCGTTTATATGCCCAAGTCGACAATGCCAAAGGTATGATGATTTAAAGTTATTAATTTTTGGTTTTTTTGTATTGATATTATAGATAGGACTTTGTATTTCTAAAATATAAATCCCACCAATAATAGAACATGTACCATAAGCAATATTATTTAAATAAATGGTGCAACGACCTTCTTTTATAATAAAATAATACCCTTCGTTGTCTAAAACTGAGATAGAGATAACGTTCTTATTTAAAATCGGTACATAATAATAGTTATTAAGCACTAAAATTAAACCACTAGGAAAAAATAAATTAAATGTCCCCACAGCTAATGTAGCAATCTTCACTCCATTTCCCACACGTAGGTCCATCTCGCCTTTTTCAAGCCTCTTACTATTCTTTAGTGTCGTCACATTATTACATATGTGAGCATCACAACCGGTATCTAATACCCAATTGTTATAAGAAACAATATTAATATCAATTATAAAAATACCTGAAGTGGAAGCATCTGATGCTTTATTCTTCTTCAAGGACTCCAAGTAAGCTTTGCAATTCCTCTTCCAATGACCAGTCGTTCCACAATGGAAGCATGCCCCCTTTTCAGCAATCTTACTCTCAGCAGGTGCCTTAGGTTTAGAAACTCCATCTTTGGGCTTTAAGGCCTTTATTGCCTTCTTGTTCCTGTTCTTCTTAAGAGAAGATCTAGAAGACTCAACTAGCATCACCACCTTATCTTTCCTCAAAGAAGGCTCAGCTGTCTTGAGCATGTTAATTAGCTCGGGAATGGCGGTATCAAATTTGTTCATCTGATAGTTCAACACGAACTGTGAAAAGCTATCTAGCAAACTCTGTAGAATTAAGTCTATACTTAATTCATGATCCATCACGAATCTCAAGCCACTTAACTTCTCTATAAGCCCATTCATCTTCAATGCGTGAGAAGTTGCAGATGAACCTTTAACCATCTTCATTCTAAAGAGTTGCTTGGATATCTCATATCTCTCAACCCTAGCCTGTTCACCAAACAGTTCCTTAAGATGGAAGATCATGGTTCCAGCATCCATGCCCTCATGTTGCTTATATAGCTTTGTGGTCATACCATCTAACATAATGCAACTAGCCAAGCTGTCATCATCAGCATATTTTCTATATGCATCCACAACATCTTGTGAGGCATCAGCAGCTGGCTTGGCAGGAAAAAGAGTTTCAAGGACATAGTCTATCTTTTCAGCCTTAAGAACAATTCTTATGGACCGATACCAGTCAATGAAATTTGCTCCAATTAATTTGTTGTTATCGATTAAGGAGCGCAATTGCAAGTGGATAGTCATGATTCTAGCAACCTAGATGTAAAAACAGAAAGTTAATATAAATGAATGCATGATAATTAGGTCTTTAAATTACATGCATTGCTCCCACTATTTTATTGTAAATCAACAGCCTTCATTGTAAAATCCAAGAAGAACCTATATGGAAGTTCCTCCTAGTGGGTAAGTATCTATTATCTCCAAATGATCATGAGTGCTCTCTCCAGAAACCATTTAGATCAAATTGTGGATATCTCATATCCTTCATATCTCATATGATTACTTAATCATTTGGCTATTAACTCTTAATACATATATACATCAAATGCATATATCACCAAACATATCTCAAATTATCATTAACCTGAGTGTTCTCCCCTAAATTAATGACATTTGTTAAGGCCCGCCCATTAATCAGGAAATCTCATTTCCATGGAGTGAACATATTTTGTAAGATGGTTCGGCTAAGTGCTCTCTTCATACCCTCCAAATGAAAAAACTCTGGTTCACGCCATATTAACGGAACACTTAGCCTTAATGTTAATTAAAGAGGGATTTCTTTCTATTAAGCGTCTCATCATTTTATTCCTAGCATGCATATATTATCTTTTTTCATCATCAAGATATATACGATAATCAAATTATATGGTCATGGTTATGGACAATCTACATTGACTTTTCGAGTCATGAAAAAGTCATAGGTCACACCTAGGTAGATGCATGAGATTATAACTTAATGCTAAAAATTTAAATAATATTTACAATAATTTTTATCTTTAAGTCTTCAAGATACTTCTCCAAGTCACTTTCGGTCTCCTTTTGGTCACCATGGGCCTCTGTCTTGGATCTCTAGGTTGGGCCTTCCTTTATTCTTCAAAAGCCTAATATAAGTCCTATGTAGAACTACTTTTACATAACTTTTGAAAAATAAAGAAATTTAAACTAACTATTATAGCCATCCAAAAGGCAAGCAGGACGCGCATGTCCAAATTAATCAAATACATGAATAATTATATTGGTCAAGTCCATATCTATACCATCATGTCAACCATACATTTATAATACAATTTCTAAAAACAATTTAAAAAAAATTATTGTAAAAACTCTTTTTGCTTATTTTCCGCAGCTTTATTTTTTCGGTTTGAATTTGGTTTATTGAAATGATTTTAAATAAAATTCAAATTTATTTTAAAAGTTCAGAAATCAATTTAAATGAATTTATAATTATTAAAATAAATAAATAAAATCATGTTTATGAATTAATTTATAAAATTACTAAACATTTCATATAGCAATTTTACTAGTTTCTAAAAATCGATAAATCTTTAACTTTTAAAGTTTTCAATTGGGTTTAGTATTTTAATAATAATAAAAGCCATTTAAAAAAACCTTAAATTTATCACATAAACTTTAGGTTCAATTCTGAATTTCCTTTTTAAACAATTAAAAAAAATTATTTTATATGCGTAACAAATAAAATAATTTCGTAAGTTTCGTATAAAAATAATTTTGCAAAAATAGTTTCTGGAATTCCAGCTATTAAATCACTATTTAATAGTCAAGATCCATTAATAAATTAATCACATTAATTATATTAAATAACCTAACACCTAATTCCATAAGAAAAAGATAATCCTAATCACATTAGGACTTGTAATCCTTAACTCGAAAGGATTAACATGTTTTGCTTGAATCTCATTCAAACGAACTCCAAATTGAGCAAAGTCAAAACCTATGAATCAATAAAACATTAAGGAAGATTATCACATAAACCCCAGCAATGTTTATTAATTTTTTCGGAACAGTAACCACGGACCAAAATGGAGCTGCATTTTCAGAAGGAAAAAAAAACTGTACAACTTTTGTAATTTCGTTTGAAATCATATCAAACGAACTCCAAATTGCATCAAACGAAAGCCATTCATCACATGAAATATCATAGAATATAATCAAATTATTTTCAAATTTTTTTAATGATGCAAAATAGGTCAGAAATAGATCCAAAAATAAGGACAGATTCAAAATCAAAACTATTCAGATTTAAATCGAACCAAAATATCACAAAGGTAATCCATATTCACTCAAATCAAAACCAAACCAATTCAACCCAATCTAGATATGATCTATTATGGAAAAATGGTCTGGAGGAGGTGGATTTATTGAACTAAATGGTTCAACTAGCCGTCCAAACTAAGACACACAATTCAACACTTAGGGTTTTGAAACTCTTCCTTGTGCAATCATCATACCAAACCGAAACCAAGATTCAAAAAATAATTTTTCATCAATTTTAATCAATCATAGCATGGCTCTGATACTACATATTGGGATTTAGGCCGTTAGACGCAGCGGAAAATAAAAAAAGAATTCCAAATCAAGAAGGCTATGTAGATCAAAATTGAAGATTCATTAAAAAAAAATCAAGACCTTTGATTTGAGAAACTCTTTCTCCTTTGATTACCAAGAAAGAGTTGTAGCAAACCACTATCTTTCCTACAAGAGCAAGAAAGCACCACTAGTAATTCACACGAAGATCAAACGATAAGCTTTTTGGAAATAGGAGCCAAAAACTCTTATGTGTAAGACAAGGGGGTTTGGCCGAATGAAGGAGAAGCAAGAGAGAGAGGCTGAATTCTTTTGGTGCAAGAATTTAGGTTCTGAAATTCAGCCAACCTATTGTATTTTATTCCTAGGGTTAATGAATTATGATCACATCATATTTCCTTGGCCCTTTGATCAATTAGATTTTAATCTAACGGCTTAGATTAAAACATTAAGTCTAATGACAATAATGCCATTAATGAAAGGTCAAAAACACTCATTTGACTTTGGACTTATTGATCCTAATATTAACATAATTCAACGGTCTTAATTTAATTATATACATCACATGTAAATAATTAATTTAATCCTATTAAATTATTGCAAAAACTCCATAATTAAATATTTGAATTAAATCACATTTAATCATAATTTAATTAACTCTTTCACTTATTGTTTGAATTACTTCTATGCATGTGACCTAATAGGTTTCCCAATTAAATGACAACTTAAGTCCTTAATAATTTTCTTAAATTAATTTAGAAAATTCTTAAGTGAAATTCCTATTTCCAAAATAGGAAACTTATATAAAAAGTAATCCTTGTCCAACAAGGATTAAATGAATTAAACTCCTTTAATTTATAATCAATTCTCCAATTGAACCTCTCTAACTCAAATAGATCATGAGCGGTATCTTGTCACACATCATGACCCTCAAGTAATCAGAAATTGCTAATGGTAAGCAGAAATCCTTACATATGGACAATATTATGCTACTAGTCCTTTCAAGCCCTTTTACCAAGTTCGGTTTAATGTATGGATATTATGTTAACTCCACTAAGTTAGTTACACCACACTTAGCCCGAACAATAGTTCCTTGTAATCCGAGCATCATTACTAAAATGATGCCCTTAGAGACTATCTCTAAGTACTATCCACTTTGACTAAAAATTTTCAGTAATGATCTCATACAAGAGGCCTTAGATAAAACTCTTTTTCTAACAGGAGTTTATGATATCATTTGTTGACTACTTAAATGTCTACGAGTGCCTTAAACTATACCTAATGTCCACCCTATGAGCAAACCCATTAGGAGAGCTAGGCATGGAATCAAAGTACAACATTTTCACTCTAGATCACTCTTAAGCATTTTAAGTCTAAGGACATTTGCATATTTCCATGCAGAGATATGCCATTAACATTATTTAGATTTCCATATGACTATGTCCTGCGATCACTCCGATGCACTTACTACTCTTAGTAAGTATCCACATGCTATACTTAGACATCTCAATGTCAATATCTTTATGAGAACAGATGATTTGATCAAATCAAATACTATATGCATGTGTTAGTCTTTTCGAATTAATAATGTCAAATCTCATTGATTCTATGACTAGAGAAATTTAGGTTAAAATATAATTACATATGATAAGCATCTCACTATCATGATGTTATTATAAATGCCTTCATGCTATATTTATATCATGGATTTTATTAAACAGTTATACAATATTATTCTAAATAATAATAAACACTAATTAATAAATAATGCATTTTTATTAATATATTTCTAAAAATATCATTACAATGATTGTCTTTAGAGCACTTATACTAACAGAGATGATGCACTCATAACCCGAAAAAAACAACTCAAATTAATCCTAACTTAAAATGACCCAACCCAAATTCGCCCAACCCGACCTATTTGCCACCTCTAATCTTTAATAATAATAGTACTTTTCCTTTCAAAAAAGAAAAATTAAAAAAATTAAAACTAGTTTCTTTAATGACATTGCTATTATATATGTTTCTCATACTTTTCATAATTTAATGTAGTTAATGTATATCATCTATTTTATACCAAATTTAGATAAATATTTAACAAAGTTTTATATAATAAATTTTTTAAAATAATATATATATTGTGCATAATATTACACATAACTTTTTAATATTTACATCAAATCTAGCGAAAGCTTAAATTATTATTAAAAATTAAATTATTATATTAAGATATAGCCGAATAATAAATATATATTTTTATATATAATAAATTTTGGATCGATTTTTTTTAATATAAAAAAAATTCACTTTTCAATGAATAAAATTAAAATATTTTTAGAAAATTGTAAAAACACTAAAATTTAAGGTTTTTATAGTCATTATATTATAAAAGATCAAAATAATTTTTAATACACATTTAAAAAAATTATCCATTATAAATGGAGTATCCATAGTGGGAATCCGCTTTTAGGCATATGCATGGTTAGGATCACCTTCCAAGTGATGAAGCACCTACCTAAGCCTACAAGGATTTAATTGGGCAAGTCAAAAGGTACAAAAAGATTGCCATGTCATCATCCACATCTGTAGCAGTAGGGACGGTCTTGTCATTTTCAAACACCTACCGCTCTTTTATAAGCAGTGTGGATGTCATTCTGGAGATTTTCAGTCTCTTTTGCTTTTCTTTCTAAGGAAGAAGAGTTTTGGAGTTTTGGTAGGGATTGGGTATTGCTCTCTCTCTATCTCTCTCTCTGTAGAGTCCAACAGTTTTTTTTTATTACTTTTTGGTGTACGATAAGTGGTTTTCCGACAGTGGTTTTGAGGTAACTAATAGTGGTTTTCTCGATTTCTCAAGCCTTTTACTATTGCTTGTTCATCTATGGTATTTGCGATTTTCTTTCATTATGTTTCCATTGCATGGATTTTTTACTTAGTGTTGGGTTTGGGATATGGATCTGCTGCATGATGCTCTATTTAGTAACTAGGACTTCATTTCTACAGATCTATTTGTTTTTGGAACAAGTATTTAGTATCGATGACTGGGTTTATTTGTTTTACTAGCTTTTCTTGTAGAATTTTTAGATCGTTTGCTTTTCCAAGCGATTTGGAAAAATTATTATTATTATTTTTTTTTGTTTTTAGGGTTTTCAGTCATTATTTCTGTTGTTAGTAATTGGAATTTTAATTGCATATTTTTTGCCTTTTTTTCTTGTGATAAATAAATTTGTGGGAATTTTTATGTGTAAAAGAATAAATAAAGAAATGAACATTCTAGGTGTGAATTTAGTTCACACTGTTCATCTGTTTTTGTTCAATTGCTCGGTATAGTTTAATGGTTTTGCTAATACCATACTTGTGGCAGTTGTGATGTTCATGCGTATGTCATCATATGACATTTGCTTGTTTTTCTCCATATCTAATTTGCAGATATCAGTATGGTGAGAAAGAGGAGAACTGAGCTTCCTGCGAGTGGAGGTGAAAGCTCCGAGTCTCAGGAAGCTAGTGGAGGTAGCAGTAGGGGTTCCCAACGCCCATCTGAGAGAAGTGCTCCACCTCAGCCGGGAGCCAGTGGAGGTGCATACCAAGGTGGAAGGGGTTGGGGGCCTCAGTCCCAACAAGGAGGTCGTGGTGGTGGTGGTGCAGGCCGTGCCCGGGTGGGGGTTTCGCAGCAGCAACAGTATGGTGGGGCCCCTGAATATCAAGGCAGGGGAAGAGGGGCGGCCCCACCTCAGCAAGGGGGTCGAGGAGGCTATGGTGGTGGTCGTGGTGGTATTGGCCGTGGAGTAGGTCCTTCTACTGGTGGCCCATCCAGACCACCAGTTCCCGAGCTGCACCAAGCAACCCTGGCTCCTTACCAAGCTGGGGTGTCCCCTCAGTTCATGCCATCTGAGGCGAGCTCTTCGTTCCGTCCACTGGAGCCCTCAGCAATAGAAGTGGCACAGCAGTTGCTGGACCTTTCTATCCAGCAAGAAGGTTCTTCAAGCCAGGCAATTCAGGCTTCGCCTCCACCCTCGAGCAAGTCAATGAGGTTCCCTCTTCGTCCTGGCAAGGGTAGCACTGGCATAAAGTGTATTGTAAAGGCCAACCATTTCTTTGCTGAGTTACCTGATAAGGATTTGCATCAGTATGATGTGAGTTATCACATTTGTAATTTACTTAAGGTCCATTTGGATAGATAATCATTTGAATGAGTCTGGATTTGAGCTGAATTTCAAATGTAAGATCATAAATAATCGACATGATACTAAATCCAAATACTCAAATAATTTCAACTGACTAGCTATCTAAATGGACCCTTAGGTAATTTGTGTTAATTTTGGAGCATGCAGCTTGTTGACATGGTTAATTTGAACAGGTTACCATCACGCCTGAAGTCACTTCACGGGGTGTCAACCGCGCTGTAATGGAACAACTGGTTAAATTATATAAAGAATCTCATCTTGGAAAGCGTCTTCCTGCCTATGATGGTCGAAAGAGTCTATATACTGCTGGGCCGCTTCCATTTATGTCAAAGGAATTCAAAATCACGCTCATTGATGAAGATGATGGATCAGGCGGGCAAAGGTTTTATGATTTTGCAATCTGGATATTCATTTAGTTTCCATATGCTGTTTCCTTACTTGGTAATTAATTATCTTCTATATCCGTTGCAGGAGAGAGAGGGAATTTAGAGTTGTGATCAAATTGGCTGCACGTGCTGACCTACATCATTTAGGGCTCTTTTTGCAGGGAAGGCAATCAGATGCGCCTCAGGAAGCCCTTCAAGTTCTTGACATTGTATTGCGTGAATTACCTACTACTCGGTATGAAAAAATTTCCTTGTTTTGGTAGTTGATTATGCTTTCCATTGTGTCTGAAGACTGAGCTTTCATTAACCGTAGGTATTGTCCTGTGGGTCGATCATTTTATTCTCCTGATCTAGGAAGAAGGAAGCCCCTTGGTGAAGGTTTGGAGAGTTGGCGAGGTTTCTACCAAAGTATTCGCCCCACACAGATGGGACTGTCGCTGAATATTGGTACTTGATCTTCGGAATTGCTTCCCATCAATAGTTGTTGGTTATTATTTATTTATTTATTTCAGTGTGTTTTCTGTATAATTACATCTCAATTGCAAATGAGTGATTTTTCTACAACATTTCATTGTAAATTTTTTTCTTATGTCTTAATAAGCTTGGTGTTTTATTCATTTGTGATCTGACGGGATGCAGATATGTCATCCACTGCTTTCATTGAGCCACTTCCAGTCATTGACTTCGTAACCCAATTATTGAATCGAGATGTTTCTGCTAGACCATTATCTGATGCTGACCGTGTGAAGGTAAGAAATTGTTGGTTGTTTTTGGTCTGGGTTTTGTTTTGGTTACTGTTATGGCTTATATTGAGTCTTGCAGATTAATTCTTTTTTCCTCTCAAGTATCAGATGCATTATTATGTCATATTTTATAAGGCTATCAGTTGTTTGATTGAACTGTCTTTTTTCTTAATTTTTTTCGTACTGAGGTTTGATTAAGGTGACTTGTGTAATTTTGAGATAATGAGCATTGCTACTCGTGTCTCAATAGATAAAAAAGGCTCTTAGAGGAGTCAAGGTTGAAGTTACACACCGAGGAAATATGCGCAGAAAATACCGCATATCTGGTTTAACATCGCAGGCAACGCGGGAGTTGACGTGAGCTATCACATAGTGTCTTATGTTCATTTTATTTTTTATTTTCCATGCTTTTAGCATTGGTTCCATTCACTTTGTTTCCCTTATTAATACTTGTGTATTAGTTTTCCTGTGGATGAAAGAGGGACCATGAAATCTGTCGTAGAGTACTTTCGTGAGACCTACAGTTTTGAAATTCAACACACTCAATGGCCCTGTCTACAAGTGGGAAATCTGCAGAGACCAAATTATTTGCCTATGGAGGTAATTATTTGTTTTAACGTTTTTCAGTGTTGTTTGGATATGTCGAGTTGCTACCTACAATTTCAAAACAGGTTTGCAAGATTGTTGAGGGTCAGCGTTACTCTAAGAGACTGAATGAGAGGCAGATCACTGCTCTGCTAAAGGTGACCTGTCAGCGTCCTCAGGATAGGGAGCTTGATATTATGCAGGTGTGATGCTGTGGCTTATATTTTTGTGCAATGCTGTATCATCATTGTAATAACTATCATGAGGTTTTTATGTTGATTCATTGTTTGTTAGATCTTAAATCATTACAATGCTTCTTCGTAGTTAATTAAACTGAATCTGAGATTTATCAGCTCAATCAGTTGATCATATCTTGTTATGATTTGTATGGTTTAAAACTGTGTCATTTAGTGGAGCACATTTTGTCTCTTATAGTAAAGTTCTTTTAGTTTTTACATCTGTCTGTGTACCAAGTTGATGTTGTTCATTTTGATTTGTAATGCTCTTTTGTTATTGTTCTAACCATTTGAGGGTTGTGCATTGAAATCCTTGCAACGGGGTTTCCTGTATGCAGTTGCATGAGGATATTTATGCATTACTTATATTAATACAAGTAGTTTTAGTTAGCAGCTGCTATTGCATACTTGCATGTAGTTTTAATTAGCAGCTGCTGTTGCATACTTGCATGTGAAATTTATGGGGACTGTTTTTGTATAATATCAGGTTTTAATGATCATACACTGTTAAATTTTAAAATCTGTTGTTTGTATGATATAACTGCAGAAAATTCTGTCTGCTGATGCAAGTGGCTGTAGACATCACACTACGTTAGAAAATGGCTGAAATTGTTTTCTGTGTTCATTCCAGCTATAATTAGAATACCATTTTGTTAACAATCATGGCTTTATAGGCCATTCTAGAAAAGCTATTTGGAAATGTCACTACAAATTTTTCAGTGATTATGTGGGGAAGTACAGACTTTTATTTACTTGTGAACTTACAACATGCTTATTATTTTTTGTATAGACTGTTCATCATAATGCTTACCACAATGATCCTTATGCAAAGGAGTTTGGAATTAAGATCAGTGAGAAGCTTGCTTCTGTTGAAGCTCGCATTTTGCCTGCTCCGTGGGTAAATATTTTACTTTTCCCTTTCTTTACCATCTTTATTTATAAGCTGCATATCTTGTCCATTCTCTATTGCCATTATTTATAAAATGTGTTGGCTTTTGCATTCTGTTTGTGCAGCTTAAATATCATGACACAGGTAGAGAGAAGGATTGCCTGCCCCAAGTTGGACAATGGAACATGAAGAATAAGGTATTTCCTTCTGCAAAATTATAGTAATTGCATTTCATATCACATTTTTCCTAGTTACTGAATTCAACATTTGTTTTCACATTATTATGTGGCATTTGTCCAATTATGCTTCCCCTTTGTGGTTTGTTTCTCACTGTTTCCTTTCTACTATTATTGGTGATAAAATGTTCCTGTAAGATATCTTTTTGACCAAAACTATATTCAGTAATGAAGGTCCTTATTGCATTTAGGTTCTTTCTCTCTCCCCCCATCCTAACCCCTCTCTCTCTCTCTCCCCCACCCCGTTCCCTTTTTCCCTGTTATATTACCTTTGCTCCTGTGCTCTAATTCAGATAGCATTCATATGAGAATCTTAGGTCTTGTTTAGTTGTGGAAAACTAGACCTGTTTTCCAGAAAATAATTCTTAGAGAACTGGAAAACATAATTTATTGTTTAGTTATAAAAATTTTCCAAATAGATAATTAGAGATGAATTTTCCAGATTCTCTAATTTATGGAAAACTACTTAATATTTCACTCTAGTAACCTTGTTTAGAAAGCAAAAAAGTTTTTTACTTCTTAATAATTATCCTTTTTCCTTGATAATTATCCTTTCATATATAATTTTTTTTTTGTAATTTTGAAATATTGCTAAATAATTTTTCATATTTTTTAGATTTTATACTTAAAATGTATCTTTAAATTAAAAAAAAAATATATTATAGAATTATATATATATTCACATCTAATAATTAGTACTTTTTAGCAAAATAGAAGTTATTTAATAAAAAAAAGCCTAATAAAATATATTGCAAAATAAAAAGTAGAAAATATAGAGAGAATTGCAAATGAACATGTTTTTCAGTGTTTTGAGTTTGAATTTGGAAAATGAAGAGTTAGAAAATTGAGAAAAGGAAAAGAAGACTGAAAATGAAAACAGAAAACGTTTTCTGTAACTAAACATGGCCTTGAGGTTGCCATATTGGCCTCCGAAGTGAATAGATAAGGTTCACACTATTTTAATTGGTGTTAAGGTTATGCTGGTTCTATCTAGATAACGACAATGAATTAATTGAGATTGATCTGTTAGGTGTAGAAAGAATTTAGAAAGCAGTTGGACTATTAATGATTTTTTTTTTAAAGGTAGAATGTTTATGGTATTAGTTGGGGTTGAAGAAACATTTAATTATATGGATATATTGTGCCTTGTGTTTTTGGAATCTGCAAGAGTTTGGACCTGAAAACAAAAGGAAATAGGATGAATATAATGTTGGGTATTAAACATAGGAAAACAAAGACTATAAAACAGAAGGAAATAGGAGGATAATATATGCAATTAGGGATGGGGAAAAAGAGACTATCTTATCCCCTTGGAGCACAACAGCTGCTGAGAAACTTGATACCATTTACTATTCTACTTGGGCTGTAATCCTTAATGGAAGCCTATAGGATTTGCTTCTTTGACTTGGAAATACAACCAACAAGATGCTGAAAATAAGATCCATTTACTGAATACTGCATCCCTTTTCAGCAGAACTCAAAATCACAAAAGCATAATTTACTGAAAGGATCACATTATCTTAGACTGGGGGCCACAACCTAGACAATAATTTGAGTTTCTTCTGACATTAAACATACTTTTTTTTTCGACCTTTTGTTCTACATCAGACAGATATAAGAAAAAATGCATCTGATATAATAAAAGGATAAAGGATATTCGCAAATCAGAAAGCAAGACCTATAGATAGTCTCATGGAAGAATGTCTTTTTAAAGGTATAAGACAATAGGTGTGTTATGAATGAAGAAAGAATCAAGGAAGAAGAAGAAGAATTAAGTAGTAGAAATAGAGTATGAAGACAAGAAGGAAGAAGAAGAAGAAGTTCATTGTTAACAACTTTACTTGCTCAGAAGAAGAAGAAGAAGAAGGAAGAAGGAAGAAGAAGAAGAAGAAGTTCATTGTTAACAACTTTACTTGCTCATTTAGCTTTATTACTTTAATAAGAAGAAGAAGAATAAGAAGAAGTTCATTGTTAACAACTTTACTTGCTCATTTAGCTTTATTACTTTAATATCCTTTAGTTCATAACAATAAGAAGAAGAAGAAGAAGAAGAAGTTCATTGTTAACAACTTTACTTGCTCATTTAGCTTTATTACTTTAATATCCTTTAGTTCATAACAATACTCTCCCCATGAAAATTTTCCTTGTCCTCAAGGAAATTATTATGAATGAATGAGAACCAGAAGCATAAAAGAGAAGAATTCCAAGTAGAGCATAGCAACAGATGCCAAATAAGGCTTGACAAAACCCCACAAATCAGTAATTGCAATTAGTGCATAGCAACCCTGAAAACATAAGTGCTCCAGGCCTTTTAAAATGATATAGAGAACTCATTGGAAGGGCATAGTAACCCAATCCTGATGCAATATCATCTTTCAAAACAAGGAAGCCTCCAAAAATGAAAACCAATATCAGGAACAAAATACCAAAGGAATGGGCAACAACTTCCATTCTTCCAAGGGCCATTATGAAATGGAAGAGACTAAGACCTGTTTGTTGAATTGCAAAGAAGGCCAAGAATTGTGTGAAGAACATGTCAGACTGTTGAAACTCATTATTGATTGAAGTATAAAATTCCAATGTTTATCCAAGACCACTGCCAACTGCTTCATTGTACTCCACTTCAATGGGCACTTTAACATGTGCATAAAGGTCCCACAAAGAAAGGCAGCCATGAGCAATTGTTAACATGCGCAGGTTGGTTAATCTACAAACAAGGTTGCTTTCCTAGATCAAAAGCTTTCCTAACCCTCCATGGCCACTATGATAATCCAATTGTAATCGCCTGGGTATGCTAAATCTATCTACTCTTATGCTTGTTTGGGGCATTTTTACAAACACCTTAAAGGCATAAATCTCCATGGACAGAAATTAATTTTTCATCTCTGTCTACGCCACATTTCAAATTCGTCTTCTATTAATAAACCAAAACAATACTTGTCAATCATCAATTCAGTATTGCCATAGTAAAAAATCAAGAACACAAAACTCCCACCCAAAATATTTGCATCACTTACAACATCTTCTCCGATTTCATTTTGTATATTCTTATGAAAAAATAAAGAAACCATGGATTTGGAGCCAAGAAAATTACAAATTCTGACCTTAACATCTAATTTCTTGGCAAAATTGCAATTTTGTTCTTCATTACCTTGATTTTCTTGCCCAATAACCAAGCAATAAGGAATTGGTTGTGTGAATTTCACTTCTCCTCTGTCACCCATTAGTTCTAATAACGAATTGTTTGATATTTCCGATGGATAATCTTCGGCTTCTTCAACTAATTCTTTCGGTGGATCCTCTTTGGAGCCAAGAAAATTGTAATTACCAACCTGAATTCTCAATTCTTTGACAATATCCAAGTTATTGGTACCTTGATTTTTGTTAGCCATTGTCTCTTTGTGACTGAATATGAATTCAAGTTCTTGCTCATTTTTCATTTGTGAATTTTCTTCGATCGATTCTTGTTGATTACTCTCGATAACAAGAGCTTGCTAGAAACCCAATGTGGACTGATTTTTGGCTTCAATTCTTGCTCCTTTTTCATATTTGTCGTTGTATCTAACAATCGAGCCAATTGATTTTGATTTTTTTTTTTTAATTCCTAGCTCCGATTCTGCTGTTTCTGATTCTTTAGGCTCCAATTCTTCTTGATTGTGACCACAAACCTCTTCTTGAATGAGTTTGGGATCCAATTCTAGCCTTTTTCCCATATGTTCTGCTGAATTTCCCAAGATCAGTCTCGTGAGCTCTCTTATTTCTTTAAATGTCTGGTCACTCTTATTGCGATTCAATCTAAAACTTCTCTAAATTCTTCAAATTCCGCTAATTTATTGCAAAGTTGGGAGGTGTTCTGCAAATTTGGCCATTCTCACTCTGTTGTTCACGGTCACCGATTTTTCCATTTTTCAGTTTTCCAAGTTCAATTCCAAATTTTGTCAATCCAAAAAATTGGGGATATAGGGTTCATAAGGAAATTAGAAAGAAAAGAGAAAAAAAATGATAGAATGTGATAGAAGCCCTCTCGTAGTGGCTCTGATACCACTGTTATGAATGAAAAAAGAATCAAGGAAGAAGAAGAAGGATTAAAAAGTAGAAATAGAGTATGAAGACAAGAAAAAGAAGCAGCAGCAGGAGAGGAAGAAGAGAAAGAGACGGAGAAATAGAGAATAGAGAAATTGAGATTTGTATTATTGATTATCTAAATACCATTCACAATCTGTTTCAATTGAATTTATAAGCAAACCTCCACTGTTAACAACATTAGTTGCTTATGTAGCTTTATTACTTTAATACCCTTTAGTTCATAACAAGGTGTAATGGATATGTATTTATATAAGGTGGCTGCATGTTTGGGTGTGTTGTCCTTTTCCCTGTAAATTTGCAAATTCAGATTGCTGTATATCTTGATTTAGTTTCATTTGTTGCAGAAAATGGTTAATGGGGGGAAAGTGAACAATTGGTTATGCTTAAATTTTTCTCGGAATGTACAAGACAGTGTGGCTCGTGGATTTTGCCATGAACTTGCACAAATGTGTTACATTTCTGGAATGGTATGGAACTTGGAGTATTTCTTTAGATTTTCCAATGTTTCTTGAATATAATTTGTTGTCATTCTATAATTTGCATTGCTTATTTTATGCAGGCATTTAATTCTGAGCCAGTTCTTCCTCCATATAGTGCACGTCCCGAGCACGTAGAGAAGGTATTGAAAACTCGTTACCATGATGCTATGACAAAACTCCAGCCCCAGGGCAAGGAGCTTGACCTGCTTATTGTAATTCTTCCTGACAATAATGGCTCTCTTTATGGTATGCAATTTTCTACGGTTGATGCGGTGTTGCTTTTTTCATTTTATTCATCTGGTCTTTTTTAAATACTCAGCATCTTGCTGATCATCGCAATTACTTTTGTGTGATTACTTGCTGTCAGGTGATTTGAAGCGGATTTGTGAGACTGATCTTGGAGTTGTTTCTCAGTGCTGTTTAACAAAGCATGTTTTCAAAATGAGTCCACAATATTTGGCCAATGTGGCCTTGAAGATAAACGTGAAGGTTGGGGGAAGGAATACTGTGCTTGTTGATGCGTTATCAAGGCGTATTCCTTTAGTGAGTGACCGGCCTACTATTATTTTTGGTGCTGATGTTACCCATCCTCATCCTGGCGAAGACTCGAGCCCATCTATTGCTGCTGTATGCTATCTAATTTTCTTCCCTCAATCTTGTGTTCATCAGATCTTGCCTGTTTCCAATTTTTGTTAACAGAAGATTCTTAAAATTAAATGCAGGTTGTTGCATCTCAAGATTGGCCAGAGATTACGAAGTATGCTGGTTTGGTTTGTGCTCAAGCCCATCGACAAGAGCTTATCCAAGATTTGTTCAAAGAATGGCAGGATCCTGCCAGAGGGAAACTCACTGGTGGCATGATCAAGTATGATTGATCTTCTCTGTCTATCTTTCATTGTTGCAGGGCACACTTGGACTCTAGGCTCAGTCAGGTCCAAGGTCAAGAGCCTGTAGTGGTCTCAAACCAGGCCCTAGGTCTGTGCACACACCTTTAAAATGGTACCTTGGCGAGTGCCTTGAGAGGCTGGCTTCCTTTTTTTTTTTTACTATATAATTTGTTCTAATTGCGAATTGAAGTTGGAACTCTGCCTTCTTTAAATTGAGTGTCGGGATTAAAAACACAAGTACATATAGGGTAGGCCTGTCTCTTGGAAAGTATAGTTGAGGAAGGGGCTAAATTAATGAAATTAGATAAAGGAAAGGATGCATTAATTTATGTGTTTTGACTATGATTACTGGTGGTTGCTATTCTATTGCATTCTAGCGTAAGCTTTTATCTAACTACTTTAGCTTGAGGTCAGTTTGCATATTTGTGGTTTCTGTGCACAGTGGTGTGCATATAACTTCTGCTGAACTAGTTTCAGTAGTTAGCTTTTTTTTTTTTTTTGTATTCATGTGGTATTTTGCTTTTTTGCATGCAGTTGTTACTAGCAAAACGAAACATCATTGAAGTATTTTGTACACATTTTAGTGAATGTGCACGTCCCATCTCTCATGTGCATGCACCTGTGCTTGGGTTATAGCTACCTTGTGTGCTTGTATGCCTTTAACAACTATGGCGGTGAGCTTCATGTGGTTTGGAAATGTATCACAGCTGTCTTTCCATAATACAGGGAACTTCTTATATCGTTCCGAAGAGCAACTGGGCAGAAGCCTCAGCGTATTATATTTTATAGGTATTGTTCCATTGTCTACTTTATTATTACCATTTTTTTATTAATATGTTGTGGTGTCTGATGATTTAATAATGTATTCCAGAGATGGTGTGAGTGAAGGACAATTCTATCAAGTTTTGCTGTATGAACTTGATGCTATCAGGAAGGTAACACTTTCTATATGTTCTCCTGCTATTTGAATTCTCTTTGTTTAATTATCAAGTTGAATATGGTGAACCCTCATGGTTACATTTTCTATTTATGATCTATAGTCGTGTGTTTCCTACAACCAAATAATCAATCTATTATTTTTATGCTTATTCTGATGATTGAATATTTTTGTGTTAATTGCAGGCATGTGCTTCTTTAGAACCAAATTATCAGCCTCCTGTTACATTTGTTGTAGTTCAGAAGCGTCACCACACCAGGTTGTTTGCCAACAACCATCATGACCGTAATGCTGTTGACAAGAGTGGGAATATACTACCTGGTAAACATCTAGCATGATGGTTCGATTTGAAAATGATATTTTAGGTCTTTTTTAGTTTTATCAGTGATGTGATGCTAAAGTCTTATTTGACAGGTACTGTTGTGGACTCTAAAATCTGTCATCCAACAGAATTTGACTTTTATCTGTGTAGCCATGCTGGAATTCAGGTATAAAGCTACATTTGTCTGTTGTTTGTTTCAATGCCTGGATGCTTTTTTGACATTGATCAAACATGATTACAGGGTACAAGCCGTCCAGCCCACTATCACGTATTATGGGATGAGAACAAGTTTACTGCTGATGGGTTGCAGTCCCTTACAAATAATCTTTGCTATACGTATGTTTGTTTCCTTCAGTTCCAGTATGGAAAATAATTATAATAATATGATTGTGTCCTGTGCAATTTCTTGTGTCCTAAAATGCAATGGTGTGGGAGATGTTTTTGGCATTATGCTTTTGTTCCCTGCCCCAACTTATACTGTTGCATCTTTTTGCTGATTTGTTATCATATGCTTTTGAGTTTGGGGCTTTGTAAACAGTTGCCAATATCTTCATTTTGTCCAGTAAAATCACGGCACAATTTGATATTTTTTTTAATTAAAATTTTGCAGATATGCGAGATGCACCCGTTCTGTTTCAATCGGTTAGTCTCTCCCTGGTTTTGAACATGATCAATGATTTTTTTATTTATTAATCTCTGCATGGTCTTGTGATTTGGCAGTGCCTCCCGCATACTATGCTCATCTTGCTGCATTTCGAGCTCGGTTCTACATGGAACCAGAGACATCAGACAGCGGATCAATGACAAGTGGTTCTGTGGCTGGACGTGGAGGAATGGGTGCGGGTGCAGGTGCACGGAGCACACGGGGACCTGGTGCTAGTGCTGCAGTGCGGCCTTTACCTGCCTTGAAGGAGAATGTAAAGCGGGTTATGTTTTATTGCTAGGTCATTCTGACCCAGATTCACTTTGGATTGTTATGGAGTATGTAGTTGAAAGTAGTTTTAACTGTTTAGATACTGAATCCTCCAGTTTGCTTTGCTGTGCGTGCTAAACATGACATTGGGATTTGTGAATTTTCAATTTGTGTTGTTGCTATTGGTGACTTCCACTGATGTTTGTAGTGCATTATCCTAGCTGTGCCTCAATTACTGTTGTAATTGGGCAAACTATACTATTTGGATTTTAATGCTGTCAATTATGCTCGGGGTAAAAATGAATTTCATGATAAAATTTATTGAAATTCTTTTGGAAGTCTACCATTATTATGTTTGGTATGTGAAAATTTCTTTAGAATGATATCAATCCTGTAATTGATTAAATTTGAAGCTCTATTTGGGTAGTGATTTAAATTGATATGGTATGTGTTTGGAATCATTAGTGTGTTTGGAATCATTAGTTTTTTATGATTTCATTCACTGTACTGGTGAAGGGTCAAAAAGGTTCAAGTAATTAAATTATTTTATAATTATAAAGATCAAGTTTGAGAAAAGATTACAAAACTTGTATTTGACAATGGAAAAAGAAGTTTTGAAAGGTCTTGAGTTGAAATCTTTGGCAGCTCAAAAATTTATTAAAAAGAATTTTAAGAACTCAAATTTATTAAAAAGAATTTCGAGAACAAAAATAAAAAAGTTCGATGTTAAGTGATTAGATTTTAGTTCGATTTTTGGAAACTGATAATTGAGAATGAACTGGTTTTTAATTTTTTTGGACAGGTCCGATATGATTTTCAAAATAGTGTATCAAAATAGTGTTTTCATTTGAAATTTATGGGGAAAGTATATAAAAAATCCTCAGCCTCATGACAGTTTGATCTAAACACTTTAATGATAAAATAGCAAACACAATTATTTTTTTTCTAATTATTTAACGTTATGTTTTGTCACTTGTTATAATAAAAAAAAAACATAAATTATCATTTAATTATTCTGGTCACGATAATTAAAAGACTACATTCATTAAAGACAATATAATAATTTTAAATATTTAAATAATTTAATTATTTTTTTTTAAAATTTTTTATTATGTATGCTTCTGAAATATCAATTCCTTTCATTTCATTTAATTTATTTGACTTAATTATTTGAATATATAGACATATACACAGACAAGAAAATTGAATTCCGGCAGCGGTGGTGTTGGGAGAGCAAGTGGCCAACCATGAATCAATTTGTGCCTTTGCAGGATATATACTGAAATAATTTCTGATCGTGGCATTTTTATGGCCATTTTACAACCTCTTAATGTTATTACCATTCCTTGCAATTGTAGGTTTCCACACAGACTTTGAATTTAATACTTTGTTCTTTTATAGGAAAGAAAATAAACATGATTTAAGGGCTCAGCATACAGCTTAACACCTAAAATTTGAGAGACAAACATGCAAATTAAGCATGAGGCATAAAAACAAAACATCCAGGCCCGAAATCCTTAACTTTTTTTTCTTACATTTTCTATCCCATCAAACAGAGCATGAAAATTAAATTGGGAACATTATATAATGAAGAAAAAAAATAGTGTGTAGTTATAATTATCAAGAGTTAAAGAATCGCTTTTTTAGGTAATTGAAAACGTTGATAATGAGATTATCATTTATAACATCTATTTATGGCCCTGGAAATTGCCCATTAATTAATACTCCTGCAAAGCCAGTCCACGAGTAAAAGAAAAAAAAAATCACTTTCTAAATTGAGAAAAGCCTAAAAATCATTTGAAAAACAAGATAATTTTTTTTGCTACCAAAATCAAGAAAAGTGCTACAAGGATAATATTACGAAGAAAACACAGAGCATAATATAGTACTTGTTATTAACACCAAGAGGGTATATGTCACCTTGCGTGAGTTTTCACAGGAAGAACTTAGTAAGAATTCTCACCATTAACACCATGAACAAAAAAAAAAAAAAACATGAGAACAAAGAGAGAATAAATAACTCTCATTTATTGGCAGGCTCATCCTTATCTCTGTGTCCTTTTGCAATGATAATAACAAATTTCAATGGAAATTTTTGATCTACTAAAAAATAGATTCTTCTAAAAGTGATGAGAAAGAATCACTTGAAAAGGTATTTCAAGCTTCAGAAAAGAGAAGAGAGTAATGCAAATATTTTTGAGATTATGATTATCTTTACAAGTGAAATTGGGAAGTTTATTTCTAGACATGATCTATTGAAAAGAAGCTTGATGAAAATCTTGTTGAAATTCATAACAAAATGATTGCCCTAGAGAATTGTAACATCCTAAAATTTTCTTCATTCAAGTATAGAAACACTTCATTTAATCATAGAAATATCATACGTGAGCAATTAGACAAGTTGCAGAAAATCGATGCCGAAAGTGAAGTAGGCACCTTGGTGCTTCAATTTTCGAACGTGCTCAGAAGTGCATATATTTAAATGTATCATTAAAATCATAGGCTAAAGGAATATAAGAAATACTGCTTTAGAATTATAATGGGATAAAAAGGTGAATAGTTATAAGTTACGGGGTTGAAATACGATTACTTGAAGTGCCGAGGAGGAAAACCTTATTATCAAAACCTAATTAGTATATATGGCATTTCTTTGTATTTTTCCTATTCATTTTTTTCTTCTTCAACCCTTTCTCCTCCTTGTAGCTGAATCCTTCTTGTCCATTTCCTTCAAAAATTTTCAAAGAAATTCAAAGAAAAATCAAAAGAAAACTTGATTAAAACATCAAATTAACTTGATCTATACCAAAATTCATCAAAGAATCAAAGGAAAACTTAAAGAAATTCCATCCTAGAGTTTCGACCTCCATTGAAGAATTAGGTAAGATGTTTGTTTCTTCATCCTTTTAATCTATTTTAATAGTATATATGGTTAGCTAAGTGAATTGAATGATAGATAGCAAGATTGAATGGAAAAAAAGTAGAAAACCCTAATTTGATGAATATGTATAAATCTAATTTGTTTATATGGATTCCATAATTCAATTCAATGTTAGAATATATTAGTTTGTATCCCTTAGAACCTAAAATGTATGAAAAATTTGGTGTAGAAACAAAAGAAGACAAGGAAGAGCAATTGCCTTATATGAGCAATTTCAGGTTCCGTTGCATTTCTGATTGAACCGATTGTTTCGGTGAGTCATATATATATTGTTATGCATACCTAAAGCCTTATTTGAAATTAAGAAAATCATTTATACCTGGTTCTTGGAGTGGTCGAAACTTATGTGGCATTTTTCCTTTGAAATTTTCATGACTTTTGAGCTTAATTTAAGTATTTTCCTTGTTTGATTATTAGAGTTGAAATATCCTTTGAATTGAGTTGAGTATTGACTTGAAATGTGAAACCTAGGATTTATTGAATTTTCCCTTAAACCCTACCAAATTGGTGTTAAAATATTGCACATCAAGTGTTCGGTGAAATGCCCTTTACATTTTCTTTAAGCTTACTATTAGTTTCGCCAGCACGGGTGTAATACCCAGTACTTAGAACGTTAGAGTAGATATGTATTCATTCATGTTTGTTTGATGAATGTTAGCATGTGTATGTTTATATGTGCATGATAGATAATCTAAAATGTTATGTTGAGTATGGATTACTCCTAGAATGATTATATGTTGAGACATGATGAGTTATGACTTATTTTGAGGTGCTAAACATGTGTATATATAAGTTGATTGAGTTTGGATAAGTTAGAATAGAGAAACTTGAGAGATTCTCATCAGCAAGCCTTTCACAGGCGTGAAGCGGGTGTGAGACATCATTCACCACCGTGAGAAAAGCTTTTGTGTAAATTGGCCAACTCTTCAGATTTATATTCACGGGCGTGAAATGTCCCTTCATGGCCGTGAAGAAATGCTTTGAACCCAAACGTGAACAACTCCTTTCACGGTCTTGAAGCCCCTCTTCACGGGCATGAAAGTGTCGGGCCTATATATATGATAGCTCTCTTTTTCATTTCAAACTCTTCTATTTTCAACTCTTCTTCTCCTCTTTCTTCATAAATAGTCCCAACCATCTACCAACTCATTAATATTCATCCTTTAACTTTTATTTCATCATAATAGCCCAAGAAACAAGGATTAAATTACTAAGAAACACTAATATTTCAGATTTCTCAAGGATTCTCCATTTCTAGGAATTCAAGGTATTTATTCCAAACTCACTTCTAAGTTTAATATAAGTTAATTAATGGTTAGAATAGATGAATATAAGTTAAGTATAGATGTTTAAGAGCATCATTAGTAATTATTATGGATTATAAACAAGATATATATGGATTTAGGTTTTTGGGTGAATAATAGCTATTCATTCTAATCTTCCACATTTCTTTATTAAGTGACTAAATTAATGTTAGAAAATATATTAAGCTTCTAAAAGATGATTAGAATTATAAGAATTTACCATGTATGAATATTATTGGGCATAAACCTTAATTATGAGTATTTAGGGATTTGACATAAGAGAGGAGGACTTAAAGAAATAGAGGAGATTATTGAATGTACAAGTAATTGAGAGAAATACAAGAATAATTTGCTTTGAGGTAAGTATAAACATTGCAAATGCATGTTGTTTCCTTGAAATTGATTGTTCAATCCTTCCTAATGTACATGTATATGATTCTCATGTTATGAAATATTATATTGTTGACCTATTAAATGAAATTTCCATGATGTTCTCAAATGAATGATAATTTATTCCATGTACTCACTTATATATTGTAAATGACTTGGTCATTCTTTCTTGGACCAAGCTCATATGAAGCCTATTTGCTAACTTGAATGAATTCATGTTTATATGTTGATGGTTTTGTGACCAATATGATTCTTTGTGAAATCCAAGCTATATGACCTATGATATATATATGTATAGAACACTCTTCTCAATGAGAGTAAATTCATTGGTTCATTGTGCATTTTGGGAACCCTCATTGGTTCATTGTGCATTTTGGGAACCCAACTAATAGGATTTTTATCAGTGTTCCACTTAGAGGGGACCATGAGCTTTAGGCATATGCCCATCTAAGCATATGTGTTACAATAAGGTAGTAAGGCTACTAATGCATTCTGTTACGATAAAGTAGCAAGTCTACTGATGCGTTTCTGATGATGACAATTTTATCATATGATTTGACAGTGCTATTCGATTGTGAGCACTTATGTTCTTGTAAGCATAACCTTATGAAACTTTATACCCATGTTCCTTTGGCTTGACCATTACATTGCATGTTTATATCTTACTGAGTTGAAGGCTCACTCCTCTTCTGTGAATTTCAGGTGATAGCGTAACTCGAGAGGGAGCTAACATAGAAGACAAAGCTTATTGATTCATTCCTCCAAGAAGACTCTATGTAATTCTTTTGATTTATATATTTTGTATTATGGTATTTATATGTATAAGAAGTATACTCTAGATCTCCGTAGTTAGATATTGAGGATGATATTATTTTGATGTTTGAATTTATACATTATGGGTTGCCCTTGTTCCTTATTGATGTGGGATGTATCTTTTGATCGGTAAGGAACAAGAGGAAAATCATATGATGATGTATGGAAATGCATGAATGATGATTATATGATTCACAAAAAATGAGTATACTTAATGATAACTATGTATGATATGGATATATGATATATATGAGATCCATGATATGAGTGTTCTATGGGTTTATGGTGTCTTTAAGCTTACCCTTACCCTAGAACTGTCGCACCACTGGAGTCGGGGTGTGACAACGGGTGAGTAGCAATCTTGCCAGTGCAAATAACCCTTTTTGTCATGTTTTGTACCTAAAATAAATTTGCATTTTATGAATTTGGCCTATGACTTGATGATCCTAACACTTGTTTATTGATATATCAGGACAATGACTACTTAATGAGAAGTTAAAGAGTTTATTGATTATTTGATTGTACCTTGTTGCTTCCATTCTCCATTTGACATCTTATTTGAATTCTTTTACCTATTTTTATGTTGATATGACAAAACTACCTTACCAATGAGGTAGTGAGGTGAAATCCATTTGCATTATGCACAATAACCGTTTTAACAATTGCTAAGAAGGGTAATGTCCTAGTCATAAGGTTTGATCCACTTTATGCCTTATTGATGAGATTACAAAGTTAAATGTTTATGAGACCCTTTATATCTGTTATATTTACATGCTTATGGTTTTCCATTAATTTATTGATCCTATTTAATCTTCCCATTGAGACTGATTATTTAACCTTGAATATTCTATCAATATCTGTCTTTTCTTTCTACTTACCTATAAGTTAGGTATTTGGTGTGTAGTCTGTTGAGATAACCACTTAATTCATTATTATATATCCATTGAGCTACTTGTTGATCATTTATTGGTTATTTGTTATCTACCTAGCCTGAATGCACAGTAATATATATTTGACTCATTGAGTATTTAATATTCACCCAATTAGTGGTTTAATATTTTTCAGGTCAAGAGTAAGGTGGTTCCCAGACTTTCTTCTTCAGTTAGGACCAGATCATTTAATAATGTAAATGTCAAAGTTTGTATTTTTCTTTTGTAATCCTAATATCTCCATGGTACTGTAATTAAATGAGCTAGTGATGTATAAAATGTTTTGTAAATAATATTTACTACTGTTATCTAAAATGCATGGTATATTATGGACATAAAAATGTGAAATGATGATGACAATTGGGTTGATTATATTGATTATAGAATTTTTCATACCATGTGAGGATTATGTGTCACGTCCTGATTTCGGAATATGACGGTCCTAGGATGCAGGAGATGCTAGAAGCGACCGACACCCGTAGAACCCAGTATCACATACTATAATCAATTACTATCAATTAATTAATCAATTTCTTAATTAAGTTCTATTCTAGCATTTTGTAATCTGTCTGTAATTTATTCTACAATTGACTATAATTACCATTATATCATGCCATAATATTAATTAAACTCTATATTATACCATATATACATAATCATAGTCTAACTATGCCATTTATACAATCTATGGTGCAACTAAATTATACATACAAAATACAGTGTTGAAATAATTACACTGCTAATATAGATACTGTAGAATTCTTCAAGAAACAACAGTCGAGAATTTGCCTTCTACTCTACACCTGGAAAGGGGAAACAAATGAAAAATACTCAGTGAATCTAATATGTATCGACCAAAAGAAATGGCTAGGATATCAATAAACAATAGGCAGATAATCAATAAATATTAATCTGCACATTGATAACGGAATGAGGAATCAGAATACAGTAAAGGACCATAGAATTAATGAGCAAGTCAAAGAAACTCATGTCATGAAGATAAGACAAATGATGGGCCATGAAATTCATATATCATATGTCAATCACATATCAATAAACATAAGACTGATAAGGTCTTATGGCTAGAACAGTTAACCCTTCCTAGCTAGGGCATCCAGTATATAATGTGCACATCGCCGACGGTATTTACCCACTACCCCATCAGAGAGGAAGCTCTGTCAAATCACATTAGAACCAATATAGGTATAGAACAAGTCATTAGGTACCAATAAAAAATAATGGTTTCATCAAGTATCAATAACTCATATATCAATCAAATAAGATTGTAATTAAGCAGTGAATAAACAATAGAAGGTACGATAAACAATGGAAATAAGAATATCATTTAACATAGGAATGAATCATGGGTTGAACATCAATGGTCATTTGGTTGGCACAATTAGCATGCCAATATCACTGGCGACGATGACATTCAAAGGTAGGCCTATAGTTCAGTGGGCCGCGACGGTCCTAGGGCACGGGTAAACCTACAGTCACGAAAAACCCATTGAACCCTTTAAACACGTCAATGATCTATCATTCAAACTTAAAACCATTCTTTAATATTCAAATTTTACTTGAAAATTATTACTTTTACTGAAATTTTGCCAGGGTTTCCCTTGTATTTTCAATCTAATCCCATGATATATTTGTCATATTACACAACCTGCATAGAAATTACACTCCAAATATTTTCACCATTCTTGTAATCTCAACTCCATAGTTCTCACATCCATATATAAAATACTTCTATATATGCATACCAAGTCACAATTATATTTTAACATTCATAGCACTTCTATAATCTTTACTTCATTGACTTATTCACATCGTTTGTATTTCATTTCATTTGTAACTTTCATTAAACAAAGTATTCATATACACTCACAACTACCTACCTAACAGTACCATGGAGCTCTAAGATGTAATACCTTAGGAAGCCCCATCTTGTAAGCATGAATTGATTCTCAGTTTATGGTTTAAAAGCATTGAAATGATGGGAAATAATTTTAGAGACACAGTTAGAAAGCAAATGCAAAACTTTTTCGGAAATCATCAGTGTTGAAAACACTGCCGAGAAAATAGCAGTCCAGCTAATTTAAGAATTTCTGACCCAGACTTGGGGGGATAAAATAAGTTAATTTTATGTGAAATTATGGTGAAAAGAAAGAGTTGAAAAATATTTTGAAACACTGAAAATAAGAATAATGGCAAAATTGTAAATAAAGGCAACTTTGGGGGCAATTTTGGAAATCCACTGTCTGGGATCCAGATATGACCCAAAACTATTTTTAAAGGATAGAACAACTTAAAATAAGATATTTCACTCCCCACACTTGAGGTTGAATCTAAATAGAATAGACATAATAAATTATAGAAAGTTTTGGGGTAAAAAATACAAATAAGAAAAATTTAAGCCAAAAGTGCAATTAAACAAAGTTGTGGAACCCACCCTTTCTAGAAATAGGCCAAGGTGGCCGTCAATTATGGTGGAGTAGATGGTTTTTTGATAGAAAAATGATTAATTGATTTATTAAATAATTAAATAGGTGCCAAATAAACCAAATTCTAGAATTTTCTATTATTTTTTTTATCTTCAATTTTTGTTAGCTTTTGAAAAGATGAGAACTATATGTTGGCTGCCATTTTTGGAGAGGGGAACCGAAACATGGAGGGGGAGAAAATCCAAAGAAATATATCTTTCAATTTTTTCATAGAAATCAACCAAAAATAGCTAGGAAATTGAAGAAGAAGGAAGAGGGAAGAAAGGAAATTGGTATTCAAGCTTTATGGAGGAAGAAAGAAGATGGAATTTGAGAATTTAATCTAAGGTAATGATTCTAAACTTATCATTTTTAATT
>CANXYC010532098.1:0-10382 GCA_948193065.1 Aleurites moluccanus | reverse complement strand
TAATGTTTGTTATGAAGAGAGGGACTTTGGGTCCTGGGTATTAGATTGTAAAAAATAGAGTAGTTATGGCAAATTTTCTGTAGAAAATGAAGAATGGGGTTCTACGGGTTTAGGTGGCCTTATGCCTTCCCCATACCCTAGGACCGTCATATCTCCTGAAATGGGGGATGTGACACATATATTCCTTAACCTAGAGTTATAGCTTTTAAACTTTTACTTGTTTTCCTCATACTGGTAGTATGTGTTCTTCTGCCTATAACTCATGCTATATATATCCAATTGCTTTGATTCTTTTTTCTACTTAAACTATACATTACAGGTTCTAACATATCCAAATGTCAAATATGTTTAAGTAATACATAACATATGATCATAGTTTGAACTCAATCTCACTATCAGTCTTGCTGCCCTGCACCCCAATCCGGGTAGTCTCTACTAATTTGGATACTTCTCATAAAATACTAATCCAATGATAAAACCATTTTATATAACTCTAGATAATATATAAATAAATATTTTTTATATCGAACACTTAACCTAATGCAGTCTCTAACATTCTGTAAAATTAAAACACAATAGCTTTTTTGTGAAACCCTATATCCGAGTCAATATATATTTTTACTTAATATCTCTTTCCTCACTTCAAATTTTCTAAATTTCTTTTACAAGAATATAAATAACACATATATCTACAACTTTCATGTTATACACTTAAGCAAATTCGGTCATTAAGGTCAGGGAATCATAGGTCCAAGTTACTGTTTGCACACAGTGTCCGAATTTCTTAATTCACATATAACATTCCTTACTTTACCTACTTAGTTCTTAACATATTCTTTTTAAACAAAACCCTAATTATAATCATATATTATCTCATGTCTTTCTCAAATCCATATATGTATAAACAAGTAAAACATTTAGAAACTGAATTTTACCTTAAACAATGTTTTTTTTAACCTTAAACAAAGCTTCTTCCCTTCCTTTGTCACCTTGGAAATTCTCTTTCTCTTCTATCTCTAATCTCCCTTTCTCTACACAAACTTCACTTTAAAATCACCTTCTCATCCTTATGACAACTTGATAATAGACTTCTATGGAGGAATCCCATCATAATCTTGTTTAAAGAAAGGGTTTTGTAGAGAAAGAATGAAAAAATAATAAAGGAAATGGTTGGTGTGTAGATTTTGGCCAACAAGTAGTTTGGTGTAAGATTTTATTTTTTCAACAATTTAACTATCATTCTTACACTTATATATATGTATAATAAAAATCTAAATATATATAGAATAATATTTGATAGAAAAGTTTAGAGAATTCTAGAGAACTTGAGATAATTTTATAAAATAAACATATATTTTCTTAATTCTTTTAAAATAGTTATTACAAAAAAAACAAGTAAGCCTTTGGCTATTTTACTCATGAGTGGCCAGATTGCATGAAAGAAGAAATGATAATTACTTTGTCTTTTATTCACTTAAGACAACAATAGAAAGAATAAGAATAAGTATTAAAATTTTGTTTCATTAAAAGTTGACATGTGTAAATGTTTATTTATAATACTTTAGAATAAGTAAACAAATAATACTTTGGCCATTTTGTCTATATATATAGCTGACCCACACTTAGTAGAATAAGAATGTTTATTTTAGTTTATAACATATAGAAAAGAAGACAAAAATTGATGGGTTCTATTTTCCATTAATTTGGAAAATTTACTTTTCCTCCCTAATCACCTTAGTCCTTTGCAACTTCATCCTCTTTTTCATTCTAATCAACTTCTAATTAGCTCTTCTTTATTATTAATCATCTAATATTGACTCCCATTTATTCTGTTTAAGAGTCCATCACTGTCTCTACAGTCGCTTACTCTTAAGTCTTTAATCTCCATATTGAATTTTCCTTAACTTCCTTTTCTTTTTTAATCGACTCAACTTACTCATTCAATTAATTCTCATTAACTTAATTCTCTTGAGTCTGTCTAAAATTTATCATACTATCTATTCTGTCTCATTTACTAAATTCATTAAATCTACATATGATTTATTCTAGTTTATGTAAATGTTTCACAGAATTGCTCTTAGGTTTTCCGATTCCTATCATAGCCTATTCATTATTTTTCAATACTCTGATTCATTGTCATCTAATTGGCTTATTTTGAGGTATTACAAAGAGTATCCACAGTGGTTTACACTATTATGATGTAATAGCTCATGCCACATCGTCACTTCATTACACTTTTTTTTATTATACTTTTTCCCACTATCAAATCACATATTATTTTAATTATTCATAATACGCATTATAAATTATATATATTTATTTTTTAAAAAATATTTTATTATTTTCTAAATATAATTTATTAATTTTTGGAAAAAAAAAATTATTCTACAATTTTTTTTTTGTAGAAAATAATAAATTTTTTACTTTAAAAAAAATTATATTTAAAAATAAACTATTGACTTGAAGGAAAAAAATTAGCTTTTTGGCCATTTGCACATTTTTTCAATTTGAAGTTGATTAGCTTTTTGGCCACAAACGTATTATTTAAAATAAAAAAAATAAAAAGTTATTTGTTGTAAATTGCCACTATGGCCTACCATCAACCACTTTAATCCTTGTTTGCAGTTTAACAACCGCGTATTATTTATTACACGATAAATTAAATTTCAATGCTCATTAAGAGTATAATGGGTGGATGTAGTGGAGAGTGATTACACTCTCTACTGGACCCATTGTGGATGCCCTAATATATTTGTTTGATAGAACTTATTCTAACAACTTACATTGCTCTCCTGATTGCAACAAATTCCTTAGAAACATCAACACTACCCAATTCATAGCAATTTGATTGATTAAGATAATAGAATGTTCTTAGGTTTCCCAATTTTGTATTTCTAAAGATCCTGATGAATAATAGAGGAAAGAAACAATGAGAAATGTCTGAAAGTAAAAAAAAAAAAATGACATTGAAAATTATATGTTAGCCTTTAGAACAGGACCTTCACAAAAGTGCAATATATGGTGCTAAATGTTGTTGCTATGATAAGGTTCACTAAGCATAGAGGAAGGAAGAGCAAAAACTATTATATACATAGAACATTAGTAGTATAATATCCAATTCAATTATATAAATCTAGTGGGATAATTATAAATTTGGTGTATGAACTTTTTCAAATTTTATATTTTGGTGTTTGAATAAAATTTCTTTGCAATCTAGTGTCTGGATATAGAAAATGTATATCAATGTGGTGTTTTTCTTTGTTTTAAGTTCATATAGTGTTGATTAAACAATATGGGACCCGTTTTATCACTAAAAGAGAAAGCCATGTCAGATTCTCATTAAGAAAATAAAGAAAAAAAAATAAAATGTCCTCATTCCTCAAAAACTTAATGATATCCTCTTTAGCATCAATATGCAGTTTAGTTCCTACACCATATGTGATTGCGATAAGGTATGAATCATCTTAAAAGCATCTTCATGAATATAATGAACATCGGCAGTTAATCCAATCCTTGCCATAGTCCCCAAGTTCCCTAATTTATTGTTGATACTAGTTTTGACCAAAATTTTCCCAGATAATTTATCAAACTAAGATTATATATAAAAACCCAGTTCTAAAAAGCATCAATATAACTGAAAATAATATGTTATCTATAAAAATCCCAGACAACAAAGGTAGAATTCTTGAAACCTTTAAGAGAAACAAACAAAGAGAATTTCAACTAAAGTTTAGTTATAATGATTAAAGCATTATACAGGAGAAAATACCCAATTCAAGACTTCTACTTTTGACAAAAGCTCAATTGGGGTCTTGTAGAAGAAATTGGTCCAATGTTCCCCTTAAACTCAATTTTCGGACCAATCAAAGGCTTCGTTTGACGAAATTTGTCACGTCAGCTTAACAGATGTTATGTCGGTCCCACAAAATTAGAAAGTGGGGCCCACATGAAGGGATCAGTTAGATGAAATCATGGAATAAATCCCCAAATTCGCAAAAAATGCCCTAAAAAGCATTCTAATCTAAAATTAAATGGAGAGAGAGCATAAATAAATGGGAAATCAAAATCTCAAATTATTTCCTTTTGATTTGGATCGATCACTCAAGAGTTCATGCTTTCATCTCATTCATCAGTAGTCATTCACAATATTAGATACATGTTTGTTGGTTGTTGAGTTCCCAATAATTTATTAATTTCGATTGTTCATTAGAGCACCACTAGAGCGATCCCATTTCATGATGAAGATTTATTCCTTCTTCTACTTTTACCCATTTCTTGGGTGATTGAACGAGAAAATATATATGGGCTAAGGTGTTTCACCAATGACGTTGCAATTGGGATGAGGTGGACAACTTCAATGTTTGATTAGTACTAATGTTCAACAGATTTGCGGTCGATAATGAAGTAAAAAAAAAGAAGATTTTATCATAGTGATTGTACCCTGGGTTAATATTTTTCATTTGTTTGTGTTTTTTATAATGTTTTTACAGTAGGTTGGGTTTATAAGTGATGAAGAAATTTATCAAAACCTGTAGTGGTTGCTCCTTTATCTAGGTTTTGTAATGCACATATAATATGTATCTGTAATGGTTCTTAATCAATATAATCATATGAATTGTATTTTGGGTATGGATTGTTATTGCAATGGCTTTATTCCAATGTATACAAAGAACTTAACATCAAATTAGAATTCCAATTTATAATCTTTTATAAATAAGTATAATTGCTTGATATCATTTGAGCTACAATTACGTAAACATGTTTCATAATATGTATCACTAGTTTGGATCAAACTGATACATATGTAAAGTTTTTAATCAGACTGGAATAATAGAACAAAAGCAAAACATGTTCATCTACTTATCCTATTCATACATATAAAAATTGTCCTAATTCTACTATCCATATTAGTAGGAAAATGTATGCATATTAGTTACAAAAACAATCACCAATTATATAGCAGACATACAAAAATAAAAATTTACAAAAATTAACAAAAAACATAAATTTTAGCAACATTCAAATGTCATCTCCATCCATGGAATTTCTTTTAGGGAGGTTTGAAATCCTCTATTGTCTTTGCTCCTCAAGCTGTCTGTCAGTAACTGTATCACCACCTTGCCATTACAGTCCATGTGCTTTGTATGGGAGGTTAGTTGGTCCTACAATATGATGTTCTGGTGTTCGAAATTGAATTTTCCTTCCAACAATTGCTCCAAGCTTAACTGGTATGTCAATTGGAGGTGAAGCATGCAAACTTGTATCACTTGATTGAGCTCCTGCACTCTGAGCATTTGAAGAATTAACTCTTATATTCTTTGTCTTCTTATAGTAGAATTTTGATGTGCCAAATCCATATATGTCATCTGGGCCAGGCAAGATGACTCTCTCATCATATTGGGCCGACTGCAATAATTGAACTACTCATTATAACTCCCCTACGTAAAGCTAACAACATCAATTGTCAAACTGATAAGAATGCATAACTTACATTGTATGTGATTTTGCCAATAGTCTTATCAACGTGAACACCATAACCAAATATTTTCTTCTTTCTAGGTACCTGCTTACATTTACCACCCAACTGTTTTGTTCCTATAGGAGAGGACATTGCGGGAATTGAAGAAGATCTACCACTCTGAATTCTTAGATGTTGTTCTAAAGATGGTTGTTCAATTCCATTTCTTTTGGCCACACTTCCATTTGTTACATGTTCAGCTGCTAGTTGTTAAGATACATCTTGTTTAGTTGTTGTTTGCTGAGTTAGTTGTTGGATCTCTAGTTGATTTATTTGAGCTCTTTTACTTCCTTCATCTCCTTCAGTCTCTTTTGAATGCTTTCTCTTATTTTATATGGAAATATGTGATTGAACTACTTGATTTCCATTAGCTGAGTAGCTACAAGCATTATAATTTCCTTCCATATCTTGCAAGTTTAAAATCAATCCATATAAATACCAAATATAAAAAATGCTTAATAATGCACGGAATAATAAACATCCCAGGCTATAAAAATGAAAAAAAAAGGACAAACCACTTACATTCCTATTCTTGTTCTCACACCCTTTTTTATTGTGTCTAACTTCTTTACAAATGCTGCATCTAATATCAATTCCCCTCCTAGATAATTTCCCATTTTTTTTTCTTTTGTAGCTCTTCATCTTTGTCTTTCACCCTTAACTTCTTCCTTTTACCAGGCTTAGTTACAATGGGAGGATGCTGGATTGGAGTAAAGTCATTAAACTTCCAAAACTTTCTCCCTCTCACAGGCTGCAAATGATTGGAGTATGCCTTAATGTAAATGGATTTATGGTACCACCCTGAGATGTATTTCTCTGGTTCTTCTTTTTTATTCAATATTGCATAGATTGCATGTGCACATGGCATGCCATATAAATCCCAATATCTACATGTACATACCCTTTTATCCAGGTATAATGCATGCCTGTCTTCATCATGATCACTATTGAATTTGACTTCACATTGCATTGATTCAATCCAGTTCTCTTTATACTTCTCAATACATGAAGGAGAAAATTCACCAGCCCACTTCTTAACTGCATCACTATACTTCCAAATCCTGGTCATGACTTTAATCCTGATTGTTTCTAAAAGAGAAACAATGTGTTTCTCCCTAGCTTATAATATCCAAGCATTAAATGCCTTAGATATATTATTATCTAGCATTTTAGAGGTAGACCTTGTGCTCATATAGGCCCTGCACCATTTGTGTGGTGGATAATGCAGTAAATTTTAGACAACTTTGACTCCATGTTCAGCAGCTAGTAACTCCATATTGTCTTTGAATTCCTCCTCATATGTAGACCAAGCTAACTTCCAAAATTTCCTTCTTAATTCCTCTCCTCTCCACTTCTTCCTCCAGTTGACATAAACATATCTTGCACACCATCGATGTTCTGCAGCAAGGACTATCTCATCTAATACAGACAATAGACCCTACATATTACAAACACCACACTGCTAAATACATCTAATATATGAAGCATGTGAAACTAAAAATTTAAAGACATTTCAAATACTTACCCATTGCATATCGGATATGAATGAATACCCAACATCATCCTTAAGATCAAGAACTTTCACTAACCATTGGACGAACCACTTCTAATTAGATTTATTTTCCTTATCACAAATGGCCCATGCAATTGGAGTCATTTGATTGTTTCCATCAATTTCATCCATAGCTAACAGTTGTCTTTTACATAAACTCTTCAAAAAACACCTATCCAGACCAATTATTGGTCTCCATCCATCCAACCAATTCCTTCTACATGCTTCAAAGCATACAAAGAGTCTTAAGAACACATTTCTACCCCCCTCTTAATGCTTATTTATCCATGTCAATTTTAAACTCAGTACCTGGATTACTCCTCTTAATGTTTGCACCATCGACTTCAAGCTCAGAGTACTCCACCTTGTAATTGTCATAAAGCTTTGTTATTACCATCAACCTTGCTCTCTTCACCATGGAATTAGAAACATGGATCCTCAATTTCTTCTTGGCCATTTTCTTCAACTCTTTCACCTTTACTGTAGGTTCAACAAATATCCTATCTCTGAAAAACTTGGCCAGGTACTTTGCAGTCACTCTTGGATTATGGACAACCATCTTGCACTTGTGCTTGGGGTTGTATGTTTTGACAATCAAATCACTGCTATTCTTGTTATCTCTGCTTGCAAAAATGAGGAAAAGGATAATTTTCTGACACCTTGCCCTGATTCGATAATTGTCATTTCTTGCCATTTTGATTCCCACCCTATTAGCCACTGCATACCTAGGTAATGCATCTTTAAATTCTTATGTAGATGCAAAGGTTATGCCCAATTCAAATATTAGAGATTTTGACTCAAGATTAAAAGCACTCCTCACTCTTCTTCTATCTAAATTTTCAAATTCTTCATGTTCATCATGAGAAGATTTAGAATTGCTATCTTCATCTTCTGAACTAGGCATATCAGATTGAACTACTGGACTCTCTATCTCTTCATATGAGTTATCATTTGAGCTATTATTTGATGATTCACTGCCATTATAACCAATAAATCTTCATATGCTTTGAGTGGCATCATCCTCTATATTGATCTCACACTCAACATCCTTTGAATTATGACTGCTACTGTTATAACTATTATTGCAAATACTGTCCACAACTCCTACACCAGGTTGCTCTTGAATATAAATACCAGCCGCCTTAGCTTTTCTAACATTCTTCCCACTTCTCCTTAGTTTATGCTTCTTTTGTGGTTTATCAGGCATCTTATCTTTGCCTTTCCTTTGTCTGATATCAGCTTCAGAAGGTATTGTAGCTGCATGTCCAAGTTGAGAGCCAATTTCAAGGGGATGTGTAATATCTGCTATTTTGTAGTGTTTTTATTAATTAATTTCAAATGTGAATGTTGAGAATTTCAGAAATTTGATCTTTACAGTTGTAGGATTTTTGTAATGATAATTGCATGAACTTAAAGGTATAATTTGGTAAAGTGTAAAATATGAAAGTTGTGAGTTTATGTCTTAACTGTAATTCTGTAAATTGGCTTGATAAAATTCTGTGTATGTGATGAGTTATGTTTATTTGAGAAAGACTTGTCTGGTTGAGTATTTCTGTAGGAACTTAGTGTCTGTTTGAATTTACTGGGAATGACTGAGACAGAATTAGCTCAAGGTGTGAGCATGAAAAATGTTCCTTTGTGTGTTGTGATGATGGCTGTAAAATTTCAGAATTTTTGGATAAGAATATCTCAGTGGAGAGTGGTTTTTCTCAGGACTGTTCGGAGAGATTCTAAGGCAGTAAGTCTGGGTGACCTTTGGAGAGTCACCACGGTCTGTGTGTTAGTGTTTATGATTTAAAATTTTGATACGTTGAGCCCCTGTATGTCTATTTTAAGTGGCAAGAAGAATTAGTAAGTTTGGATATTTGTAGCTCTTTTGCGAGCTGGTTAAGTCTAGGTTGCCAAGGAAGAGTTTCAACTTAGCAGAGTATTGGTGTGGCGAGCCAGCAAAGTGCGAAGTGGCATTTTGCGAGCTGGCAATGCGAAGTGGCGAAGTGAGGTTGCCGAGGTGGCAATTGGCGAAGAGGCATATGCGAGGTGGCATGTGCGAAGAGAGTTTGGCGAAGAGGAAAGGCGAGAAGGAAAGGCGAAGAGGCATTATGCAAAGAGGGAATGTACGAAGTGGCAGTTCGCGAAGAGGCGAAGAAGTGAAGAGGCGAAGAGGCATTGCCGAGGTGGCATTTGCGAGGAAGAGTTCGCTAGGAAGAATTCGCGAATAGGTCGCAAGGAGAGTCTGGCGAGGCAGCATACACGAGGTGGCAAGTGCGAGCTGGGAAATGCGAAGTGGGAATGGAGAGCTGGCTTAGGCGAGGTAGCTTTGCTGAAGTAGAACTGGCGAGGCGAGCTGGCAAGCGTGTTTTTGGAGCAGTGGTCTATTTAACCCCAACAGCCTAGAATCGTTTTTCACGATTCTTCTTTCTTTTTTTCTTCGTTAAATTTCATTCTTTTCTCAGAATGAGTTCCATTTTATTTTTTAAGGCATTAACACTCAAATTAATGCATTAGACTTCTAGATTATTCTGTATTAAGGCAGAAATCATCAGATTGGAGCAAGAATCTCAGGAATTTCAGTGTTGAGGAAAATACGGTAAATTTTCTTCCAAAGCTATATTCTTTAGATTTATGTAAGTCTATGGGTTAGGATAATTAATATTGGGTATATAGAATTTATTGCAAGTAATCTGAAGTCATTAATGGTAATTAATGTGGGAGAAATCAGAATATTGAGGCTGTCATGAATAGTAACATAAACAGTAACTCCGAAAATTAAATGCAGATTTTCTTTAAGAGATAAATAAAATTGTTGTTGGGAATTAACAATAGAGATTCTAAGATAATTAATTAATAAGAAAACATGATAAATATTATTGATTTGGAGAAAACCCTAATTTTGTACATTTGGGAAAATTTCTTAGGAGGAGGAAATCAAATTGATTGAAGAGTTAGAGTTGGAATTTGCTAAAGGAAATTTCAAGAGAAATTATATTAAGGTAAGTATGAACATGTAACACCCTAGCCCAAACCATATAGGGACCTTTAGGGAATTTACCTTCCTTTCTTTATAATGTGCTAAATTGATATGTGAAAGCATGAAATATATAATTATGCATGTTGTTTGACCTAATTTTAGGTCTAGAAATTTGGTTTAAAGTCAGTTAGAACTCAATCGAGTAAGTTTGGAAATTTTTGAAAATCGGGGGACTAAAGTGTAATTTTTCAATTTTTCGAGGTCTTATGGTTTTAATAGCATATTTGAGTAAATAAAAGAATAAAAGTGAATGTAAATGGACTTAGTTAATTTATTTGAGGATT
>CANXYC010532082.1:0-27329 GCA_948193065.1 Aleurites moluccanus | reverse complement strand
TTTTTAGCAGCTGGGCATGCTCCTTATACAAAGGAGATGCTGCCCAATTTTTCATGAGATGTTTAAGCCATTTTGTGCTTATTTGTGTATTGCATGCCATATAGTATAGTTTTATGGGTTCTTCGCGGTACTGGTAGCATAAGCATCACCCGTACCCTAGGACCGTCATGGCTCCTAAGTTGGGCTGTGACTCATATCCTCGTGAAGTTCTAGGTAAACCAACCACAAAGTCTGTGGTTACCTGATCCCATTTCCACTATGGCAATTTTATCTCCTACAATAGCTCTTATGGCTTTTGATGTTCAAATTTGACCTGCTGACAGGCTAAACAAGTGGAGACAAATTGAGCTACATCCCTCTTCATATTAGACCACCAATAATGCTCCTTAAGATCATGATACATATTCGTTATTCCAGGATGAACATTATATAATGCATAATGTATCTCCCTCATAATTTGCTTTTTAAGCCCATCTACATTTGGTACATATAGCCGTTTCCCACATTTCAGTACCGTATTATCAATAGTGAACTCAGGGCCTTTCCCAGCTTGAACATCTTCTTTTAACTATAATAACTGTGAATCTCTTTCTTGTGCCATTTTAATTTCATCAATCAAAATCGGCTTTACATGGAACTGGGCTATCATAGCTTAGTTTTGATCCTGGGTTCCCAATTCAAACTGGACTCTCATATCAAGTAACTCTTTCACTTCTCTGATTATTGGTCTCCTTGCAAGTTTAATGTGAGCTAAACTCCCCATAGATTTTCTGCTCAATGCATCTGCCACAATATTAGCTTTACTTGGGTGGTACAATATCTGGCAATCATAATCCTTCAACAGTTCAACCCATCTTCCCTGTCGAAGGTTTAGATCTTTTTGCTGTAAAATATACTGTAAACTTTTATGATCTGTGTAGATCTCACATTTCTCCTTATATAAATAATTCCTCCAAATCTTTAAGGCAAATACAACTGCAGCCATCTCTAAAATATGTGTAGGATAATTTAACTCATGTTTCTTCAATTGACGAGAAGCATAAGTAATTACCCTCTTTTCCTGCATCAAGACACAACCAAGTCCGACCCTTGAAGCATCACAATATACTGTGAATTTGCCATTCTCTATTAGTAATGCCAGCATTGGTGCTGATGTAAGACACGATTTCAAAGTTTGGAAGATCTTCTCACATTCATCAGTCCATAGGAATCTTTCTTTCTTTCTGGTCAGTTTAGTTATTGGAGCTGTAATTCTTGAAAAATCTTTAACAAACCGTCTGTAGTAACTGGCCATACCTAAGAAACTCCACACTTTTGTTACATTAGTAGGTTGTGGCCAATTAGCTACAGCTTCCACCTTTTATGGATCCACTTTAATTCCATATTTTCCCACAATATGACCAAGGAAACATACCTTAGTAAGCCAGAATTCACACTTCGATAGCCTACCATACATCTTATGCTCTTGCAATATCTACAACACTATTCTCAGATGCTCTTCATGTTATTCCTGGCTTTTGGAGTATATAAGAATGTCATTTATGAATAAATGACAAACTTATCCAAATAGGGCTTGAACACTTGATTCATCATGTCCATAAAAGCAACAGGGGCATTGGTTAACCCACATGGCAATATAAGGAATTCATAGTGACCATATCAAGTTCTGAAAGCAGTTTTAGACACATCTTCATTCTTAATTTTCAATTAATGATAACTCGATCTAAGGTCAATCTTAGAAAAATAACTGGCTCCTTGCAATTAATCAAACAAATCATCAATCTGGGGCAATGAATATTTGTTCTTGATGGTCACTTTATTCAACTGTCTGTAATCAATATACATTCGCAATGAACTATCCTTCTTTTTGACAAATAACACAGGAGCGCCCCACTATGAACTACTGGGTCTGATAAGCCCCTTATCTAGCAAGTCTTGCAATTGCACTTTTAACTCTTTTAGTTCTGTTGGAGCCATTCTATAAGGTGGGATTGAAATAGGGTATGTACCCGGATAAACTTCAATTTCAAACTCAATCTTCCTCTCTGGTGGCAAACCTGGCAAATCTTCAAGAAATAAGTCTGGAAACTCATTGACAATAGGAACCTGATCAACTCCCTTTGAAGTCTTCTGAGTATCCATTACACTTGCCAAGTATGCAGGATATCCCTTTCGTAGGAGTCTCCTTGCTCCAATAGTAGAAATGAGTTTAATTCCCAAATCACTCTTATCACCCTGATACTCAAATTTATCATGCCTCTCTGGTTGAAATTTAATCTTCTTTTCATAACAGCCAATTACTGCATGATAACTTGTTAACCAATTCATTCCTAATATCACATCCAATTCCAGCACAAATAATTCTACTAAATTAATTGGTAAAATTCTACCCTCTATATCTACTTTACAACCCGAGTATTCATATTTTACCTCTATGCACTCACCCAGGGGAGTAAATATTTCTAAGTGTATTAACATCAATTGTTTTTCAATTCCCAATTTAGATGCAAATTTGGGTGATACAAAGGAATGTGTGGCACCAAAATCAAACAATATTTGTGCTAATTGACATGACACAGGAATCTTAACTGTTACTGTCTTGCCTGATCTTTGAGCTTCCTGAGCATTAACTATAAAGACCCAGCCTTGCCCTCTACTAGCTGGTGCCTAACCTTGTCTTGATCCTCTACCTCTGCCTCTGCCCCCCTGTGTCTCTTTAGTCATTTCTACTCATTTGTACAATAGGCTGTGAGGCTAATGTAGTAGTCTATTGTTCTCCCTATATTGGACAATTCTTCATATAGTGACCATGCTGGCCACATTTTAGGCATGCACCTGTTTGTCTTCTGCATTCACCCCCATGCCTCTTCCCACCAAAATCATATATAGGAACATTAGTTGTCTACACTAGTGGTCTAGATGACCCTAGTGAAAATATGGATGAAGACTGCCCTGTGGTACCTCTACCCTGACCTCCTCTCTGACCACCTGTTTGTGGTCTCTGCTCAGTTCTAACTGATGTAGTCTCTATTTGTCTTTGCTGAAAACTCCTTTCACCTCTTCTCTGCTATCTTCCAGTCTCAATCTTCCTTTTATGTTCTCTTTTCAATCTTTGTTCTTTATATTTTTCTTTCATTTGGACTGTTTGATCAACAATCTTGGATAAAGAAGTAAACTCAGTAGACAACAATGCATTATGTAGGGAGGCATGCAATTCCTATCTAAACCTACTGATCAAGTCTTCTTCAGTAGGTACAATCTAGCATATTTACTCAGCTTGATAAACTCATCGGTATACTCTTCTACACTCAAATTGCCTTGTTCCAACTGTTCAAACTGAATTATGTTTCTTTTTTTAACTCCCTTTGTCAAAAATTCATCCAATAGTGTAACCCTGAATTGTGCCTAAGTCGATGGTGCATTACTGTATAATTGTGTCTCAATGTGCCTATAAAACCAAGTCCAGGCCTTTTCTTTCAATAATAAACCAACAAGCTCCACTGCTCTGACATCTGAGCATGGAAGTCTTCTTACCACCTTTTCTATTTACTCCAGAAAATTAAGAACTTCCTCACCTCTTCCACCTTTATATTCTGGCATACTCAACTTCAGAAAGTTAAGCATGTTGATTCCACCCTCATCAATCACTCTACGGCCCTCCTGTACCACTGGCCCAACTTGTACAGCAACAGGTGGCATAAGTATTGGTGGAATAACTAGTGGAATGACTGGTGGTGCAAGTGGTGGCACTACCTATCTTTCCCTTCTCAATTCCTATAGTTCTCTTCTTAATTCTAACATTCCTTGTATCACTTCCAATCTCCAGGGATCTTCAGCTTCGCTGGTTTCCTCTGTCTTTCTCCTAGACCTAGGAGGTTCTTCTGGTTCCTCTCTGATCAATGACTCATTTGAGGCCACTTCTATCTCTTTACTGGGCTCTTTTGATCTCCTAGGAGGAGGTTCAATAGCTCGTTCACGTTCTCCCGTAGACATTTTAATCACTACAATAGACAAACACAATCATTTAACACGTATACTTATCACAAAATCTACACATATTTAACGAATACAATAAATGACAAGACAGGACTTCCTATGCTCAATGGTTCACCTATACCTTATTGACATGTGTCTATATGCTATTAGTATATCTATGCTCTGATTCCACCTCTGTCACGTCCCAATTTTAGAACATGACGGTCCTAGGATGTATGAACAGTATAAGGCTACCGACACCCATAGAACTCTTCTCTAACCTGTAAATATCACCTGCTATAACATATCTATATCCATAAAATCAGTCTATCTGTCATCATCTGTGATTATATCTGATCTCCACACATCTCATATATATTGAATATCTGTAACTAATAATATTACAGACCATACTAAGTATAATCATCCCAATAATTTACATATCCATGGAGCATCTAAAATATATACAAGGAATATATACAAGTTCAATATTTACATTATTATAACAAAGTTGGATCCACTGATGAAGAAATCTTGGACCAGCTCTACTCTTGACCTGAAAAGATAAAACTACTAAAAGAGTGAGTATTTTCATACTCAGTGAGTCAATATATATATTATCACACAGAGGCTAAGTTGGTAGCAACAAATGAACAATATTAACAATTGGCACATGGATAGCACATCAAAGGACCAAATCAAGGGAAATAGTTTATAGACATCAAATATAGATGTATAGGCACTTGGAGAAATAATAACCATGTATATATAACAGATATTGGGCCATGAAACGCATAACATTATCAATATAACATGTAAATAGCATAAGGTGGACCAGACCCTATGACCAGGACCATAACCCTTCCTAGCTAGGGTATCACTGGAATTTCATTGTGCACAATGCTGATGGTATTTACCCACTACCCCATCAGTAAGGTAGCTCTGTCATACAAACATTAGAATAGGCTAAAGATAGAAAATAAAATACCAAATAGGTAAGAAAATCAACAAAGTTCAGTTTTTGTAACTCTAGCTCTATTGAGCTGTTTAGGCAAGTAAACACATATAAGATCATTATCCTTAACAAAGGAACATTATAGCATAGGAAAAATGCTACAAAAGTCATTTAGGATATAAGTTCAAAATATATCAAGAAGATACATTTATACTAGTGACAAAGAAAGTCACCCATTTTAGCAAATTTGGTAACAATTGGTTTCTTAAGGAAATTAACAAAGGTCATTTCATCAAGCACTTGTTGTCCACCACTTTTGGACTAAATAAATATAGTTTTGGGACATATTGATCAAAAGACAAATTTCACAATTCAAGCCCCAATGGAAACAAACACAAAGACATTATCAAACAGGGTTTATATACATCAATATACAACACAATCGGAGCTTGAATTCAAGAAAAATTCAAAGGAAACTCAAATGAAACACTTTGGCCAAAAATTTGTAGGAATTTAAATGGTTTGAAATTGATCAAAGAAAGGTTTAAACATGCATAATAATATACATATAACTCATCAGAACCGACGAATCGATTGCTTACGCCATAAAACGCCTATTTGCCTATAACAAGCAAAAGCAATGTTCTTCGGTGTCCTTCGATTCTACAATCAATTTTACCATATATTTACCCTTAAATGGATCATAACTAACATATTTAAACATTAATTAGAATTATGGAATCCTATACATAAAATCCATTTCAAACATAAACCTAGTTTTAGGTTTTCTCCAATTTCGATCCAATCTCGAAATCTATCGATCTAATCATGTTTATAATAACTGATGTAGCTTAAATGAATCAAAAGAATGAATAAAACATCATACTCACCTGAATTCATGGTGTGGACAAAATTTAGGTTGAATAGTTCTTCAATTTCTAGCTTGATTTTCTTAGAATTTTCGATGGAAACTAGCTTAATCGAAAGTTTAATCGAGTTTTCTATCGATTTTACTTGAAGTTTCGATGAAATTGGTGAAGTTTTGGAGAAGGAGGAGATTTGGATGTCTTTAATGGTAGAAGGAGGAGAGTTTTCTATTTTATGAAGAATTAGATAGAATTTATATGAATTAACTTTCAGTTAATTCGATTTCCCCCCGACACTTCTCGTATTTGCATTTTGAACCCAAAACTTATACCTATTTATCTTTTTGTCCCATTTCAATTATAAAATAATATTTCTTATATTTCTCTAGCTTATGAGTCTAATGGTGATATTAAAAATTTAAAATTTCGAACCCATTCATTAATCAAAACATCGACGTGCTTACCTATCCACTAGGTCGATTTTTAGCGATTTGTCAACTCGCGCAAGTATGATGTTCTAATGTCTAAATCAACTTTATTTATGCTTAAACAACATATATTAAAGGTTATATAAATAAAATTTGAGGCTGTTACAATTTGTAAAATTTCTTTAACATTGGATTTGTATTTTAAGAGATGCAACCATATTAGTATTAACTGCCTGGATGGAAGTTATAGCACATTAGGGTTGTCACCATATGTTGTGTAGTGCTTGAATAAATCTAAATTTTGGTTATATTAGAACATGAGATGTCTAATTTAAATAAGAAAAATAATCAAAACAATTGGACATGTATAGCATAAGTTATTGGTAGAAGTACATAAACTACCAGAATGAAGGAATAAGTAAAAGTTCAAAAGACATAACCCTAGGTTTAAGGAATATATGAGAATTAATTAAACTAAAGTTAAGATTAGTATATGGCATGTGATTAAGCACTAATTTTATGCTTAATTGGTATGGAGCTTCTAATGAAGAAGAAGACATAAGTAGAAGTTCTAAGTGAATAAAGAAGTAAAGTGTATTTTGAAGTTGTTTAGCAAGGTGAGTTATTTATACATCATTATGCATGTCTATTGTCATAAAATGAATTATTGAATTCAAATGAGTATTTTTCCTTCTTGACTAAATCCCTCTTTGTTATTACCATTGATCATCCCTTAGATTATCCAAGCCTAACTTGATCTATTGTCATTGAATTATTATTTTAATTGAAATACCTATTGTATTATTCACTTTGAAAACTTTATTTATGATATTAAATTTTTTATGAACTTGCACCAAAATGCCTTTAAAATTATACACACCAAAAGTTCAACGGTATGCCACAATGTATATTATTGAATAACTACCTTTGTACTAAGTAAGGAAACCGACACATGTTTATTTAAATGTATTGAATCTGATTGATAAATGAGCTCATGTTTACCTATTGAATGCCCATTTCACTTTAATATTTCCAGTGATTACTTAATATTATTATTGATCTCTTTTAGCTAAATTGTGTGGAATTGACAGAGCTACCTTATCGCTTAGGTAGTGGGTAAGTACCATCAGCATTGTGCACAATAATTTCTTTACAGTGTTTACCCTAGCTAGGAAGGAACTTGTCCTAGCCATAAGGCCTCGCCCGCCTTATGTAATTTATTAGTGAAAGTTAAATGTGATAAGTGTTCAAGACCCAATATCTGTGATTTCTACATGTGAAAATGATACTTATGACAAACTTATTTCATATTGCTTACCATTGATATCCATTTTCTTATGCTATGTTATTTGTTATTTTTATCCATTCCATACGCCAATGGCATTTGGTGTGTAAATTACTAGCCTTTGATGTGCAAATTTGATATACTCGCATCTACCGACTACATTCATTGTTATTTAACTTTTATTGACTTTTCTTATTATTATCTACCTGACCCTTATGTTTAATGATGTATACTTAACTTACTAGATATTATTATACTCACTATGTAGTTGATTATCATTTTTCAAGATCGAGATATTAGCATTCACTATTTCCCAAGTCATTTCCTTCCTCCGTACTTGGGACACATAAGACTCCAATGTAAAATTTATTTTTATGGAGTCCCATGTTTATACTTTTTGAGCTCTATGGGTACAATTCGGGTATAGATAATTGTGCTTAACTTATCTTTGTGTATTATCTTATGCATATAAATAACCTAACATGTGTATGTAAATATTATATTACAATTGGTATATGTGATATTACTGGGAACTTACTTAATGACCTAATGAATTATAAAGTCATATGTGATAAATGATAATGATAATAAATAATAAAATGCAAATAAGCTATTGAAACATGATATAAGGAGAAAATATAAAAGTGCAATGTATGCTTATTTGAATTATAGAATTGAGGTTACAAGGATGGTGAATTATTGGGAGTGTAAATTTCTATGTAGGTTGTGGAATTTGAAAAATATGTCCGGGATTAGATTGAAAATACAAAGAAAATTATGGCAAAAATTATGTAAGAATAATAATTATCAAGTAGAATTTCAATATAAATGAATGGTTTCAAGTATAAATGATTGAAATTGGTATGTTAATGGGTTCTAAAGGTTTTTGGTAACTTTAGATTTACCCATACTCTAGGACCATCATGTTCCACAATTTTAGGACATGACACACCCAAAATAGCATTCTGATTCCTAGAAGATCGGACCAGTGCTCGACGAGGCATTACACCTAGCAAAACTAAAATTAATCCTAGAGAATAATGCAAGGCAATTACTTTGAGGAGAAGTAGACAACTTGAAGAGGTGGTAAAAAAGAAAAATAAGGAAGATAGTAGTGAACCTTCGAGATAATTCATAAAGATACTCCAAATGATCTAATAGTAGAAGAGAAATAAGAGGAGGTATCTACAGTAGCAATGGTCAAACCTTATATACCATCAATTTATTTTCCTCAAAGGTTGAAAAAGCAAATATTGAACAAACAATATGCGAAATTTGTAGAGGTTTTCAAGCAACTTCATATAAATATTCCTCTTGTGAAAGCCCTTGGTCAAATGCAACTTGCTCAAATGTCAACTTATATTAAGTTCCTTAGGGAATTACTATCCAATAAAAGACAACTATAAAAGACGTTATGATTGCACTTACTGAAGAATCCAGTGTTATAATCAAAAACAAATTTCCACCCAAACTTAAAGATTTAGGGTTTTTTTATATCCTTTTCATTATCGGTGATACTAAATTTCAAAAAGCTTTATGTGATTTGGGTGCTAGTATAAATTTAATGCCATTTTCAATTTCTAAGAAGTTGGACTTCAAATAATAAAAACCTATAAAGATGGATAATGATATAGAAATTCTATTTCGGTGGATAAGCTTTATGTAAAGGATTTCTACATCTTTATAAGATTTCTACACCGATTTTGTAACCATTTAATGCCATTTTCAATTTGCAAGAAGATGGATAAGCTTTATGCCATTTTTGGTGGATTTTGCTGTACTTGATATGGATAAGAATGTAAAAATTCTATTAAATCTAGGAAGATCATTTTTGGCAACAGCTGGAGCACTTATTCATGTGAAACAACATATGTTAACATTGATGGTAGGAGATGAAGAGGTAGTGTTCAACATGGCAAAGGAGATAAAATATTTTACCTTCACTGATAGTTGTTTTCTAGTGGAATCATTGATAAGTTGGTTTAAGAGGTGTTTGAAAAAGAATTTTATGAAGACCCTCTTAAAGCTTGTTTGATGAATAATGCAATAACAAAAAAGAAGAAGAAGAAGTTGCATATGCATATGCTTTAGAGGCCACCTCACCTACTCCATTCCATAAAAGACACCAATTGGAAAATTTAGGCAAATGTAAGTTACTTCCCCCTCCTTCTATTGAACAAGTACTAACTCTTGAGTTGAAGCCACTTCCTTCTCATCTAAGGTATGCTTTTCTTAGTTCTAGTAATATTTAACTAGTAATTTTAAGTGCCAATTTGAGTTATTTATAGCTTGAGAGAGTATTAAAAATCTTGATAGAAAACAATACATCTATTGGGTGAATTATTTCAGATATTAAAAGGATTAACCCTACCATTTATATGCATAAAACTTTAATGGAGGAAAACTATAAACCTATAATTGAACATTAAACAGGTTGAATCCAAACATGAAAGAAGTGGCAAGGGTTGTAGTTAAATTGTTAGATGCTTGAATTATCTACCCAATTTCTGATAGCTCATAGGTAAGTCCAGTACATGTGGTACCTAAAAAGGGTAGGGGCAACTATTGTTAAAATTGAAAATGATGAATCAATTCGCATTAGGACTGTAATGTGGTGGAGAATATGCATATATTATAGGAAACTTAATAATGTTACTAGCAATTATCACTTTCCTTTGCCTTTAATTGATCAAATGCTTGAGAAACTTAGGGGCAATGCTTACTTTTGTTTTCTACATGGTTTTAAGGTTATTTTCAAATTCTCGTGAAGAATAAGAAAAGACTATCTTTGTTTGTCCTTATGGTACCTTTGCTTATAGGAGGATGCCTATTGGCTTGTGCAATGCTCCTATGACCTTTCAACACTGCATGATGTCCATATTTTCATATTTTATTGAGAAAACCTTAGAGGTTCTTATGCAAGATTTTATAATTTATGGTTCTTCTTTTGATGAATGTCTTGAAAATTTGATTAAGGTCTTAGAGCATTATAAAGAAACAAATCTTATGCTTAATTGGTAGAAGTGCCATTTTGTGGTACAAGAAGGGTTTGTGCTAAGACACAAGATTTCTCAAACTGGTCGAGGTGGATAGAGCTAAAGCAGAGATCATTGAAAAGATGCCACCACCTATAAATGTAAGGAGTAAGGAGTTCTTTTCGTCATGCTAGTTTTTATAGCCGCTTTATCAAGGATTTCTCCAAAATCACCAAACGTCTTTGTGATTTGTTTAATAAAGATGCTATTTGGTCTTTTTAATTAAGAGTCCTTGAGTGATTTTGAAAGGTTGAAGCAAGCTCTAATTTCCACTCCTATGATTTCACCTATAAATTGGAGTCTTCCTTTTTAAATCATGAGTGATGCAAGTGACCTTGTTGTAGGAATTGTTCTATGTCAAAGGAAGGAAAAAAGAGTGTATGTCATCTACTATGTAAGCCAAATTTTGGAGGAAGCTCAAAAGAATTATGCTACTACAAAAAAAAAAGAGATGCTTGCAATCATTATTGCTCTAGACAAATTTAGATCCTATCTTATCGGATCCAAAGTGATTGTCTTTAAAAATCATGTTGCTATAAAGTATTTGATGACAAAGAAGATGCTAAGCTTTGATTAATTTGTTAGATACTATTTTTGCAAGAGTTCACCCTTGAGATTTGAGACAAAAATGGAATGGAGAATGTGGTTGCTGTCCACCTTTCAAGATTGGAGCAAAACAAAGAAATTGAAAATGACTTTCCAATCAATGACTACTCTCCTGATGAGCACATGTTGGCGATATCTAATTCAATTCCGTGGTATGTTAATGTTATAAATTATTGGGTAAGTGGAGTCATTCCTTATGACTTCTCTTACCATAAAAAAAAATAAAAATAAAAAAATTGTTTTTCGATGTGAATTATTATTTTTTGGTTGAGCCTATACTTTTCAAGTATTGTGAAGATGAATTGATTAGGAGATGTGTGCCTGAAAAAGAGACAAAGAAAATTCTAGAACATTTCCATTCTAAAAAGAGTGGAGACCATGTAAGCACTTCCAAGACGGTTGCTAAATTTTGGCAGTCAGATTTTTATTGGCTTACCATGTACAAAGATGCATGAAATTTAATGGTATCATGTGATCGTTGTCAAAGAATGGGAAATATCTCAAAGAAGCATAATATGCCACTCAATGGCATATTAAAGTTTGAGTTATTTGATATGTGGGGACTCGATTTCATAGGACCTTTTCCTTTCTCATTCAATAACCAATATATATTGGTAGAGGTAGATAATGTATCAAAATTGATTGAAGCAATAGCAAGCCCTATTAATGAATCCAAAATGGTAATGAAATTTGTCAAAAAGCTTATATTTTTTAGATTTGGAGTTCCAAGGGCAAGGATTAGTGATTGAGGCTCTCATTTTTGCAATCGCTCTTTTGGTGATTTATTGAGGAAGTGTGGAGTAACTCACAAGGTGGCCACTTTATATCATCCTTAAACAAGTGGCCAAGTGGAAATTTCAAATCATGAATTGGAACATATCTTAGAGAAAACAGTTATTAACTCAAGAAAAGGTTGGGAACACAAGCTTAATGATGCTCTTTGGACTTATATAATAGCTTACAAGACTCCCATTGGCATGTCACTTTATAAACTTATTTTTTGGAAGGTTTGTCATCTACCTGTGGAGTTGGAAGACAAGGCTTATTAGGCTATTAAGGAATTGAACATGAATTCAAAAGTTGCGGGTTCTAAGAGGTTGCTTCTATTAAGTGAGCTTGAAGAGATTAGATTGGGAGCTTATGAAAATGATAAGATTTATAAAGAAGGAACCAAGCTTTGGCATGACAAACATATTCACAAGTGCCAATTTAAGGTAGGGCAATAAGTATTACTTTATAATTCAAGCCTTAAGTTCTTTCTCGGAAAGCTCAAGTCAAGATAGTTGGATCCCTTTCGAGTAGTCAAGTTCTACCTTCTTGGGGCCATTGAAATTCAAAATGAGGCTATAGAGACTTCCAAGGTTAATAGACAGCGCCTCAAGCAGTATTTCAATAAGGACATATTGGAAAAAAATGAGTAGTTATGCCTTACAAGACGCAAAGTGACCAACCAAGTAGTGAAGCTAAAGATTATAAATTAAGCACTATTGAGAGGCAACCCAAATTTCTAAACTAATTTATTTCTTCTCTTTTTGTTTTTAATATTCTTTTCCTTAGTTTGTTTTATTTTAATTTAAATTCTCCCAAATTTTTGTTTAACATTATGAATTTTGTAGGAAAAGTGAAGAGTAAGGAAGTGGACTTCTCAAAGCATTTATGATAATTATTATTAGAGGAGTTTTCTCTTAACTTTAATTTGTGATTTTTATTTCTTGTTCTTTGAATTGGTGTGTTTTGTTTGTTCTTGCGTTTATTTGCTTTAATCTTCGAATTTTGAACACTCAAATATTAATTTTGCAAACTAGAATCATATTTTTTTTTTCAAAAAAAATAAAAAGGGAAAGTTTTGGAAAAAACTACGCGGCCATGCAAATTAGACCTGTACAACCTGCAGGTTTTAAGTTAATTTTTTTTTTTTTTTTTTTTTTTTGAGACATGCACGACCATATAGAATCAAGCTCCACGACCGTGCAACTGTAGTGCGAAAAAAAAGAAAAAAAAATCTGGCATAAACTAAAAATTTTGCAGGGGCGTGCAGACCTCAGCTACACCATTGTGCATGGTTTGACTATTTAAATGATTTTTCTGTTCTTTTTCCCGTTTAGCACGATTTTGGCATCTACAAACCCCAAAATTCTTCATCTTCTTCCTTTCTTTTCTTCTCCCAAACCCTAGCCTCCATTATATATTCCTCAATTTCTTTTCAAATCTCACTCAAATCACCCCAAAATCCACCAAATTAACTCAAAAGCTTTAAAGTTCTTAAATTTGGCAACAATGCCTCCGAGGATAAAAATTGTAGCCTATAAGAAAGTAGCACCAAAAAGAAAAGGGAAATATTCAAGACAAGCATCTCGACCACATTCTCCTCCTCAACAAAAGCAAGCAAGGTAACCATCTCCACAAATTCCTCAATATTCAGAAATTCAATTTAAGGATGAGTTTCAATAAGAAACGTATGCAATAATTTTTCTTAAACCCATCACTCCTACTAAATATTTGGACATAATTTGAGAATAATGGGTTTGTTGAAGAAAGCTAAGGCTTGGTTTGAGGAAAAACAACTTCAAAATTTTGCTCTAATAAATTTACCCACATATAGGGAATTAACCTTTACATTCCTTAGTTCATTTTCTTATGTTCCTCCAAATAGGCATAATCAACCAGGGGGAATGAATGGTTCATTTTAGGCTTTCCAATATGCATTACTCCATTGCTTTGAATAGGTTGAGTGAAATGTTGGATGCTAGACCACATATCGGTACTTATGGGCATTACCCATTTTATGTTGCAAATAATTTTTGGAAGAAAATTGATGGCAATAACGATTATAGTGCCACAATGTCAAAAGTTTCCGAATTGAATGACCTTGCTTTAAGATATATTCATCGAGATTTATCAAGTTCACTATTTGGAAGAAAAGAAAGTAGTAGGGTGGTGAACAATTTTGAGCTATATTTTGTATATTGTTTGCTTCATAATAGTAATTATCATTTTGGATATTGGTTTGCTCAGAAATTGCATAAGGTTGCAACTCAATAAACAGGGAAAATTTATGTTGGTGCTATACTACAAAGATTAATGTCAATATCACTAATTTGGAACAAGGATCCCCAGGATTCAACTCATCAAAACATTTCTCTCGACATTCTACCAGGACCTATAGTTTGACACCAAGGTGGAAATCCCTCAGAGATTCCACTTATCAATCTAACTACTGTCGAGATAGCAAAAAAAATCTTTCTTTTCTCTCCCGAGGATTCATGCAAAAAAGCTGTAGTTCAAATTGTAAAAGCTATTGAATTATCCATCAAGAACATAGAAACAAAGCTAGATTAAATTGCAGTTCAACTAAGCAATTGGTCCTCAAAGGGACAAGCAGGTGAAAATTCACCAACTTGTCATGCTCGAGGCGCAGTCTTTAGAAACTCAACAAAAGAAAGTGAAGCCGATTCATGTTCAAACTATAGATTGCTACAATCCTCCTCACAAAACGGAAGCTGCTTCAAACTTAAAGGCACCTAATATGGGAGGCCGCAACAATGGAAGGCCTATTAGTGCTCAATAGTTTTTGAAAATGCTAATACAAAAACTCTTCCTTCAGCTTATGATGCTGAAGAAAATCCAAATGTTCCTTCTGCTGCAAACCTGGGAAGTAATAAAGAAGCTGAACAAAGTGGAAACCCACTTCTTATAAACAACAATGCTACTCCTACAACTCAAATTGTTCTCAATGCAATTTGTGATGTGGCGCAAGAGCTCTATGGACATTGCCTAAGACATATTGGCCATCTAGAATTTCACAAGCCTCATTCTAACTATATTGCTAAAGATAATCCATACCCTAGAGGGTACATGATTCATGACTTTTACTTTATTCTCTGTAGATGATGGTCAATCTACATTGGAGCATATTGCAAGGTTCATTATTCAATGGGGTAAACTGGCTAACTGTGACAACTTTGCCTATTACAATTTGAGATTATTATCTAATTCACTCATACAAACTGTATTCACTTGGTATCCTACATTGCCAAGGAATCCATTTATTCTTGGCAAGAGATGGAAGGACATTTTCACACTAAATTCTTCATAGTAGAACCTGAAGTTTGCATTATTGATCTATCTAAGATCACTCAACATGAAGGAGAAAGTGATGACGCATTCATTGCTAGATTCAAGAAAATGCGGAATAGATGCAAGATTTTCCTACCTGAGACTGAATTTATGAAAATGGCTCTACGACGCTTGGATGTTAAGCTAAGGAAGAAATTCCAAGGTATGGAGTTCATAGATCTCTATGAACTTGCTATCGAAGTTACTGAGTATGAGAGAGTTTCTGAGAGAGAAAAATTAGAAAAGAAAATTAGCTATGGGAACCTCCTACCAGGAGTTAAACAATCAGGAAGTTACAGTAGCTGACATTACCGACACTGGAACTCATATTTATCCATTTAATAGCAAACCACCCAATACTCCTAAAGTTTGAAAGAAATAGCAATCACCAACTCAACAATATAACTTCGATGTGTCAAAGACAGTAGATATTTTTATTTTCTACTAAAAGAAAATTTTATCTCTTTACTATTGAACATTTCATTCCACCTAAGGAAGAGTTGAAAGAAAATACTAATGTAAGTATCGCAACTCTTAGAACCATTCTTCTGCTAATTGTTGGAGTTTTAAAAATGTGGTACATGAAGAAATCAACAACAAAATTCTAAAATTCCCAGAGTTGAAAGAAACCATGCTAATGGAGTATTCATTTCCTGCAGTTGCAAATGTGAATACAATAACAGTTGAATTGAGAGATAGAGAGAGAGAGAGAGAGCAAAAAATCCTATTCTAGCGAACTAATATTTGCATACACGAAAGAGTAAAAATATACAAAAGAAGGTAAATATACCAAAAAAAAAAAAAAAAAATCATTTGGAATACTTGAGAAGTGTAATTGTAGTTTGATAAGGAAATAAATTAATATTTCAACACTTAAAAATTTTGAATTTATATTGATTGTATTCTGGAGGGGCCAAAAGTTTATTACAAATTTTTTTATCTTAATCTTTAACTAATATGATTATGAGTTCAAAACTAAATTAAAAATAAAAAATTTTATATATTTATTGGCCCGCATCACTTTAAATTTAATTTATCTAATATGATTTTGGGTTTAAAATTAAATAAAAAAATAATAGAATATGGTTTTATATATTTATTGACTCATATAATGTCGAGTTTAGAAAGAACATATATGAAATTTCTGAATTCAAAATGCATTAGATTTAATAAACTACTACTGAGACAGGAGAGCCATGGCCATTTTGGCCAAACTGAAGTTGCCCCCTTATTGTCTTGCTTGGTTGTTACAATAGGTGAATAATTATTTTGGATACTATGGGTGTCAAGTAACAAGGAAAAAGAAATAAAATTTAAATAGTTAGACATGGAAGCCACAACCAATTATGATTGAACAGACACATAAACACCAGAAATTACATAGTATATCGGTAATCTCAATTTGGCATTTTACTTGGAATGGTAAGTCAATAAAATAAAGTCATATAATGTAATTAATGTTAGAAATTATTAATAAAGTGGTAAATAAATAAATGTTGAAAACTTATCCTCTAAACAAATTAATGTTAAAAATTTTTTCTTTAATAATTATGTCACATATTATTATTTTATTGACTTATTATTCTAAATAGAATGTTTAATTAGAATCATGGTGATACTATATAATTTCTTGAAAAAATACACACACAAGAAGAGAGGAGAAAGAAGGCCAGGGAAGCCTAATTAACCTTCAACCATTGGTGGCATGCACTGCCAACACCAATGAGTTCCACTCATCTAAATAAACCGGTTGAGAGAGTCTGCTGTGTATTTTTACACAGTAATTCATGATGTGTCCCATTTTAGTTATTTAAAAATTTTTATAAAATTTTTAAAAAATTATATTTTGATTGTGTTTGATGTAATGAATCAATTGATGTATTTTTTATACTAAATAAAAATCATATAAACAGTAAAAAATATATTAGAAATACGTTAAATCTAAACCTTTAAATATAATACATAAAATTTCTAATATATTTTTAGCTGTCCAAATGATTTTGTTTAGCATAAAAAATATATCAATAGATTCATTATATCAAACACTATCAAAATATAATTTTTTAAAAATTTTTAAAATTTTTTTAAATAGTTAAAATACAGCACATCAGAAATTATTATGTAAAAATACGCCCCCTCAAACCCAAACCAAAAGTCATTCTTGCTAGCCGTGCATGGTGGCGGATTGTGAGGGAGAAGTTCCCGCTCGAGGTATTTCTGGCTATTTTCAACTTTCTTTTCGAGTAGGATTAGTTGAATTTATGTTTTGTTCTGTTTTACAAGTTATAATTAGGATTTAATTTTCATGCCAATCACGAATGCCTTTTTTTTATTTTTTCTTTTTGAATTCACCAAAACATTAATATAAATGACATGTAATATCTTTAACTTAATCACAGAAATGAATTAGATATGATGCATAAATTACTTGGTTTTGGTATTTCAACTACTTAATTAATAATAATAATAAGTATGGAATGAGATGTAATAACCTTTAAGATAAAATCAGATAATAAGATTATTGTTTAAATAAAAAAATGGTTTCTCTTTCTTATTTTCTTTGTTTTCAGATGACTTTTTCATTCATTAATTTTCTTCCACGTGTAATATAAAATAAGGATACTTTCTTGATACCTTGAATCAAGCTATGGCAATCTCCACTAAATGAGAAAAGAAAATCAACACCAAAACTTTAAAAAAGTAAAAAATATTACATAGAAAAAAAAAATGAATAAATGGTTGGTTGATGTGACTTTGGGTTTTCTTTATGCTTGTTCATTTATAAGCAAGCTTATTTGGTAGCACAATTGGAAGGGACATTGTGGCCAATAGTTTATAGATATGTAAGCCAAAACTAGGATCTCATGAATTACAAAATGAAAATGGAGTTCTCAAGAGTGGCAACTTAGCTATCTATGTTGTCTATATTTTGGTAGTTACTTTTCCATTTTCTAGGGATTGGCTTAGCTAGTTAATGTTTAACTATTAATTGAAGTTTTTTTAAGTGGCTACTTTATCACACACGATAACATGTAAAACCATTCAAGATTAGTGTATGTGTAAAAGATTAAAAAAATAAAGAACATATAAGCCACGAAAAAACTATTAAAATGGAGTATGATGATGGAGGACAAAGCTATCTTCAAATTTGTTTAGTATTAGCTTTTGAGTGATATTAAAAAACAAATAAATCTTGTTTGAATGGAAAAGTATTGTTTGAAGCACTGTCACACCTTCTTACTTGTAAATAAAAACCTAATTAAATTGATATCCACTTATAAAGCAGTAGTAAGCTTTGTGAACTTTCAATTAATGTGTGATTCAATCTTTTAAGTGCTTTTAGCTTTGAAATATATCTCTCTTTTTACTATAAGTTTTATCTACATTGTGTGTTCAACATAATAATATCATTTGAAGAAAAAAATATACTAATATTTTTCATTATGCAAAAAATAGTATAAAGTGATATTAGTGAATAATTTTTTAAAATTTACATGTTAGTTGATTATATTAGATGAGATTATACACATGGTGTAATTGAGAGTTTTTTTCCTAAGGAAAGCAATATATTGAATAGGTTGGTTAGAAACTATTAAAAAGTTAATGTTTTAAGGTGAAGTTAGCATTTTTAGTTATAAGAATGGCCTATTAAATAAATTTGTCCTAAAATTTAGTATTTTTGTAATTATACCTTATTTTCAAGAAATATACGATTTTATTTCAATTTGAAAATATTGTTGCCATTGTACTCCAAAAATCAAAATTAAAAAGAAAACATAAGGCCTACTGAAAATTTTACCCAAACTCTACATCTTTTGCAATTGCACCTCCATTTTCAAAAAATATACAATTTTATCTCAATTTGAAAAGTTTGTTGCGATAAAAAAAAGTATTGTATAAATAAAAAAAATATTATTCTTTTTCTTTCTCATCTCTTTCCCATTCCCATCCCCATGGCCTGCCTTTACCCTTTCTTTCTTTCTTTCTTAATTATGAAGCCTCCCTTCACACCCTCAACCTCCATTAGGAAATGACAGTAACTGGATCAAAAGTATGGGTTGGTAGAGCAGGTGATTTTGACTTATGGAGAGAAGACAAATGTGTCGCAAAGTCCATATGATGGTGGCATACATAAATTAGGTTTTCTGTGGAAGCATCAAATGTTTAAGATTACTACATTTACTATTGGTGTGCACAATAATGATAATATGGTGATTGTAGAATTTGAATTGGTGGAGGCAGCTTGAATAAACAATATTGTTAATGATGATGAAGACTGTGTAGCAGTGATAATGGCTTATTATAGTGAGGTAGAGTTGACAATGATTAATGGACATATCAATGGAGATGATTGAATTATATGGTGGTGATAGAAGTGAATAATATAGATAAACTGTCTTGAAAGTAAAGAGAGGGAAGTTGTAAAAGAGAGGAGATGAAAAGAAATAGGAAGATTATTCTTTTTACTTAGATAAGAATTTTTTTTTGTTTCAATTTTTATGTTTAAGTTATAATTATAATAACTTTTCAAATTGGGATAAAATCACAATTTTAAAATGGGGTAAAATTAAATTTTATGAAAATGTGATATAATTACAAAAAGACGTAATGCTTGGGACAAATTTGTCAATAGACTTTTTTTTCAATTTTAAATTTTAGGATATAATTTCAATAATATTTTCAAGTTGGGATAAAAATATATATTTTCTAGAAATAAAATGTAATTGTAAATAAATGTAAAATTTGAAATAAATTTATTCAATAGGCCTTAAAATAATTAAATAGTGATTTCAAATTACTTTTATCATTAATATTTAAATATAATTAAATAGTGATTTCAAATTACTTTTATCATTAATATTTAAATTGAAACTTAAAAAAAAAAAAAATTGTTACTAATGTTAAATAAGAACTCAAAGGCGTGTCAATAAGCTCTTCTAATGGACTACACAAAAGTTAACCAAATCGATCAAATCGAGTTGCTTCAATTCAATCTAAATTGAAAATTGTGGTTTTATTATTAGTATGGTTTAAATTGATTTAAAAAAAAAAATAGTAAACTAAACTTTCTGACTTCAATATGTTTTGAATATATGAAAATTAATTAAAACCAAATCAAAGTGAAACATACTGAATTATATATTTTGATTTATATGCACCTAAATTCTAATTTTGTAGAGTTTTTTTTATATTAAATTTTGAAAATTTTTTATTCTTTAAAATTGATTTTTATTACATAATATAAAATATTCATCTACTTAAAATATAATTGTTGGACTGCATTGTATTTGATGTTGATTGTAATGATAATAAAACATATCAATATATTAATTATGTTAACAATTTTATTTAAGTTGATTAAAGCATGAGAAATTATAATCATTACTAAACTATTTGAAAGAGTTTAATGGCAAAATTTAAACTTATTTTGACATTATGAAGTAAAGTCATGAAGTGTCATGCTAAGGGGGATAATTTCTTGAAGAAATGCATTAAACAAATCATCAGAATTTAAGTTGCAGAATTTGCAAAAGTAGCAGGCGCTATTGAAAAGTCGTAGCCGTGACAAAGGAGTCACATGTGCGAATGTGGAAGTTGTTGCCGCTACTAAGGAAGATAGTAGCCTAAGTTCCTAGAAGTGTAAAACTCGCGGACACTATCTTTGAAGTCAGAACTATAACTAAGAAGTCCAGAAAGTTCAGGAGCCCAAGTCTATAATAGGGCAATATTCGGGGGCGTGATTCAAAGTAGTCATGACCGCTACTAGGAAGTCGAGGGCACGAATATGCAAAAATGGACAAAAATTCTAGCCGTTGAAAAATAAGTTCAAGTGCATTTAAAAATGCAAAATGACTAGTTTTGAGTTGGAAATATAAATACAAGTTCCTGAAATATTTCTAAGTGGAAGAACAACATCTAATGAGCTTACATAAGTGTAAAATAAATTTTCAACTTTATTTTCTTAGTTAGATCAATTATTTGTAAGATTCATTGAGATGAATCTATTAGGAAGTTGGATATTTGTTTCTCTTCTTTTTCTCAATACTTCTTTTGATTATTAAATGAGATTAGAAAGAGAAAGGGAATTGTTTATGAGTTGTCATTACTCAGCTTGAAATTAATTGTAAAGGGTTTGAGTGTGAGTTTTAGGAAAATACTTGTATAGATTTAAGTGTGAGCATGTGAAAACACTTGTAAAGGTTTAAAGTGTGAGCATGTGAAAACACTTTATAAGATTTGAGTGTGAGTCTAAATACTGGAGTTTGATTATGCACCCATAAAAAGATTAGAGTAAAATACTCAAGTATGATCTTGAGGAGTGGATGTAGGCAAGGAGTTGGCTAAACCACTATAAATCATTGTGTTTGATTATCTCTCCCTTACACTCATCATACATTATTGTTTTATGATTAATTTGCTCATTTATACATGCATAAATATTAGAAGTTGAGTTAGTTTATTTCATTGAATATTTGCTTCCACAATTTTTTTTTTGTGATTAGTTTTGTATTTGTCATACCAACCAATTTCCCCCCGTCTTGGTTGCTAGATGGACTTTCAATTGGTATCAAAGCTTGTGCTCTTCACTCAGGATTTAACCATCCAAAAGTAGATCCTATGATAGCATATTAGAATTTTTCATGTAGAGTAGATAGATCACCTTATTTTAATTACAAAAATTATAGAATTTGGGCTAGTAAAATAGAAAAATACCTAGATAATTTAAATGAGGATTTATGAAAAGTTATAAAAGATGGCTTACTCATTATAAAACCTAGGAATATATGGAATGAGCATAATTTTAAAAAAATTGCATTAAACATTAAATCCATGTAAATTCTAAGGAGCTCATTAAATGAAAATGATTATAATAAAGTATTCTCATATGTTAGTGCTAATAAAATATATAATTTACTTGATTCTACTTATAACACTAACACCTCTTGTGAAGTTGTTGAAGTTTTAGATATAAACATTCCTACTCATCAACAATAAAAAGAAGATAATGAGCAAGAGGAAATGACGCTACAATCATAAAGAGATAGTGGCTTGGAATGCTCTACCTCCACATATAATGAGGAAAATGATGAGCAAGCATGCAACTCACATATGCAACATGAGGAAAGCAAGGATGAGATTGCAAACTTGTACTTTATAGCCCTTGATGAGGAGCATGAGGAGTTAACATAAAATCCCTCAAACTCTATTGATAATGATATTTCATACTGTGAGTTATTAATGTAACACCCAAGATTTTGATTTGTATGATTGCATGAGGTTATTGATGGTTCTATGGTTATAAATTGTATTGATTGTGGTTATAGATTGTATTAATTGATTGTTATAAAATTATTTCTTTGCCATAGACATTATTTAGAATGTGTTAATTGGTCTTAGAGTTGTTTTGGTGAGTGTTAGAATGGATTTGAGAAGTGATTGCCTTAATAAATTTGAACTTGTTATTTTCATGGGCGTGAACTCTAATCCCGACCGTTATTTTGCTCTCTGTCTAAATACGAGAAATTGGCTTTTTGTTTGTTCATGGGCGTGAATTCATTCTTACGGATGTGAAACTCATTCTTCATGGGGGTGAATTCATTTTTTACGAGCGTAAAACTTCGGGCTCTATAAATAGGAGTCATTTTCAGATTTTTGAAAACCAAAAATCACAAATTTCTTCTTCTTCTTCTTCTTCTTCTTATTTCTTCTCCATTACTCAATTAACCACCCCTATTGCTCTTTAATCATCCAAATAGCTATTTTTTTCAAGGATTCTTCATGGGAAACACATTGTAAGGAATCAAATCACTTCAAGGGCATCTTTTCTCAAAGAATCTCTTTCTAGGGTTTTGAAGATAAATCATATATCTTGCTTTTATAGTTGTTTATGGGTTATGGCATTGTTAGACTAGATGTTATAGGTTGTTAGTAGTCTTTTAAGAGAATTTATTGCTACTCATTATGGTTATTATGAGAGTTATGAGATTTAATATTTTATGTGAATAGTATGGTGAATAGTAATTCTTCATTTAATGGTTTAATTGGTATTAGAAATTATTTTATTGAATACTAAGGGGTATAGAATCCTAAAATTCTTTGTGTTATGGCTTTGGGAAAGGAAACCCTAATTGATCCATTTTTGGGAATTTATTGTTTTAGGATTGATGAACCCAAGGACCTAAGGATTGTTGATTGTGGTGATATTTGGGCTATTTGCTTTGGATTTGAGGTAAGTTATGGGATAATTATTCTTTGTTATGAAATCCACATTTGTTAATATTGTTCTTGAATGAAGTTTAGTCATTGTTCTTGGACTAAATTTCATATTGAGTATTATTAATTTATATTGTAATGTCATTGGGCCTTAAGCCATCTTTGAAATGTATTATCTTTGAAAGACCATTTGGGTCATATATAATTAATGAAAATCTATTGAATATTGTTAATAATGTTGATAAGGTGAGGTCTCTAGACCCACCCATTGTTCATTATATTGATTGTATGGCTATTCATTGTTTTGTATTCCTTTGGTATATATCTGTATTTTTCGTTGTGTTATGAATTTAAGTTTTTTTTTTTTTTTCCTTTATCAGCATTGGGATGCCTCCGAGGAGAGGTAGAGGTCGTGGGCATAGTCGAGACCACTCTAGAAGGGTAGATCCTTTAGAGGAGGGTTCTGTGGGCAGTGTCGGAGAGGGAGTGGTTCCTCCACCTGCACCTCAGATGGATGCTACGGTGGCACAAAGATTTGATTAGATGCAACAGAACTATGAGAGATTGGAGGCGCTTATCACACAACGATTGCAACAATCGGTTCCTCCAACACCAGTAGCTCTTGTTCCACCGATGGTTCCTCCATCACCACCTTTTGTGCCACAGGTTGAGAAGGTATGTTTCGAGAAGTTTATAAAACTCAAGCCTCCAGAGTATAAGGGAGAGGTGGATCCCACTGATTTCCTCGAGATAATAGAGGATAAGGTTCAGCTTTTGAGGATACCAGATAGAAGGGCAATGGAGTTGGTGGGCCACTTGATGTGGAATGATACCCAAGATTGGTATAAGAGAAGTGTGACTGGTTTACTCCGGGCTAATGTGGATATTACTTGGGAATAGTTTAAGACTACGATTATGGATGAATTTCTTCCAGAAAATGTGAGAGAGGCTAAAGTTGTAGAGTTTGAACGGTTAGTTCAAACTATGGAAATGAGCATATCAGAGTATGCTAATAGGTTTAGTCAGTTAAGTAAGTATGCTCCAGCATTGGTTTCTATAGAGGCTGCTCAGATTTAGCACTTCAGGAGATGTTTGATTCCTCCATTGTTTTGTGTGCTAGTTGCTCATGAGTTTGACTCATATTCCATACTAGTGGATAAGGTCATAATGATTGAGAATCAAGAAATGGAACTGAAGGCAGAGAGAGAACGGAAGAAGGAGGCTAAAGTTGAGGGTTCCTCTAGGCCTAACATGGATAGCAGTGGAGTGGGGAGCATGGATATTATATGGCAGTCTACTCCTTAGAGTGGGTTTAAAGGACAGTTAGAAAGGTCACAGTACAGGCCCAATCCTTCTAGATCTGCTTCACAGATGAGCAGAGGCACAGTTAGTCAGGCACCTTCGGGGGGTAATTCTCAGTGTCCTACTTGTGGGAAGAGGCATTTAGGACCATGTCATATCGAGATAGGGGATTGTTTCCACTGTGGACAGCTTGGACACTTTGTAAAGGATTTCCTACGGACAGTGACTACCGTGAGACCACCAACTTCGCAATCTGTGGTTCAGATAGAGAGAGTAGGGAGCAATAGTGCTCAAGCTAGGGCAGGATGAGGTTATGGTAGAGGTATTGAAGCAGGTCGAGGATTAGGTTCATCTGCAATTCAAGCTCCAGGTCATACTTCTTTGGGTAGAGGAAAAGGGAGAGTTTTTGCAGTCAATCAATAGAAGGCCCAAGCCTCTAATGCAGTTGTCACAAATATTCTTTGCTAAGAAGTTATACATGTTGTATGAGTTGCTTAATGATGTGATAGTTTTGTCCACTCCCTTAGAGGAGGAGATTGAGGTCCGAAATTTCTATCTTGCTTGTGTTATTAATATTGATAAAAAAAGTTTAGAGGTCGATTTGATTAAATTGTCGGTGTTAGATTTCTATATTATCTTGGGCATGGATTGGTTGTCCAAGTATTTTGCAACCATAGATTTCAATAGGAAGAAGATAGTCTTCAAGCCACCTAAGGGTAAGGAGTTTGAGTTTCAAGGGGAAATGAGTGAAATACCCTATAATATGATATCCGCCATTGGGGCGAGGAGGATGCTAAGGAAGAGTTGCCAAGGTTACTCGGTATATGTTCGTGATACTCAGAAGTAAGTGAAGGGATTGGAGCAGATTTCAATTCTGAATGAGTATCCATATGTTTTTCCTAAAGAATTGCCAGGTTTGTCGCTAGAGAGGGAGATTGAATTCAATATTGAGTTATTGCCTGGAACGAATCCGATCTCCATACCTCCATATCGCATAGCACCAACAGAATTGAGAGAGCTGAAGTTGCAACTGCAGGATTTGCTTGACAAAAGGTTCATTAGACCTAGTAGCTCACCATGGGGTGCACCAATGTTATTTGTCGAGAAGAAGGACAGTTCTATGCGGTTGTGCATTGATTTTCGACAGCTTAATAAGGTGACTGTTCGAATAAGTATCCATTGCCCAGAATTGATGATTTATTTGATCAGTTGCAAAGGGCAAGTTATTTCTCCAAGATCTATTTGAGGTTGGGTTATCACCAATTGATGATTTAGAAAGAAGATGTGTCTAAGACAGCATTTCAAACCATATACGGCCACTACGAGTTCTTAGTGTTGCAGTTTGGCTTAACAAATGCACCGACTACATTTATGGATTTGATGAATAGGGTGTTCAAGCTATTCTTTGACAAGTTTATCATTATTATCATTGATGACATCCTTGCACATTCCAAGAGTAAGGAGGAGTATGAGGAACATCTTTAGATTGTATTGCAGACTTTGAGAGAGCATCAGTTATTTGCCAAGTTCTCCAAATATGAGTTTTGGTTGGATAGTGTTTGCTTCTTAGGGCATGTGATAAGTAAAGAAGGACTTAAAGTCGATCCAAGGAAAGTGGATGCAATCATTAATTGGCCTAGACCTACGAATGTGACAGAAATTCAGAGTTTCTTGTGTTTGGCAGGCTATTATAGGAGATTTATGCAGGATTTCTCCAAGATTGTAGCTCCATTGTCTAGACTCACTCAGAAGCAGGTGAAATTTGTATGGACAGATGACTGTGAAGGAAGCTTTCATAGGCTTAAGACTTATCTCACTACCACACCTATCCTAGCTTTACCATCTGGTGAGGGAGGATATGCTATGTATTATGATGCTTCTAGAATGAGACTTGAGTGTGTGTTAATACAGAATGGAAAGGTAATAGCTTATGCTTTAAGGCAGTTGAGGAAGCATGAGATGAATTACCCAACTCACGATATAGAAATGGCAGTTGTGGTTTTTGCATTAAAGATATGGAGACACTATTTATATTGAGAGAAGTGTGAGATCTTCATTGACCATAAAAGTTTGAAGTACATTTTCCAGCAAAAGGATTTGAACCTTAGGCAAAGGCGATGGATGGAGTTGCTTAAGGATTATGATTGTGATATATTGTATCACCCTAGAAAGGCAAATGTGGTAGCATATGCTTTGAATAGGAAGTCTATGGGAAGTGTAGCTCACAATTAAGTACATTGAAGGTCATTGATCAAAGAGTTGCATGTATTGCATGATTTGGGGTTCAATTTGGCTTATCAGAGTCAGGAGTGATTTTGGCACATTTTCAAGTTAAGCCACTTCTCATTGATTAGATCAAAGAAGCACAAGATAAAGATTATAGATTGGTTAAGCTTAAGGGTGATGTGCAAGCTGAAAAAGCTCCAGGATTTGCTGTTGTGGATGGTTGATGGAAATCAACAAGATTTAGTATTTTCCATATTTGTATTTCTATATTTTTGGTATTTTTATTTTCCTTAATTACTTTTAATAGGAAACTTAGTTTTA